>PVJO010008157.1:0-76962 GCA_004026905.1 Hystrix cristata | reverse complement strand
AGACATACTGCCATTGATCTCCCTCAATATTCCCCCTCACTTCCAATGCACTTATCCCTTTATTCTTGCCACTTTCTGAAGCAGTTCCGGAAGTCCTCTTTTGTGAGTGTCTTTAGTTGTACTGTTGTGGCTACCTAGATGCCCTGAATTGATTAAAAATATTTACTTTCATGGTCATTTTTTACTTTAGGGAAGATATGGAAGTCTCATGGTGCCAGATACAATGAATAAGGTGGATGAGGACACAGAACACACCGTAATATTTTTCCAGACCTGCCTTTCTGTTGGATGACACTCGGCAACAGCGTTCACTATATTTTTTATCACACCTCCTGAAGACACTCACAAGAGAGGACTTCAGAAAGTAGTGAAAATGATGGGGTAAGTGTGTTTGATGCAACGGGGAGCAGTGGGCGGGGCAGTGTAATGTCTCTACTGTACTAAAACTTTTAAATGTAAATATTCACTATATATTTTGATCCCACCTTGTATACTACAGTTAACTGCACCTTTTCTCCCTAAATTGCAGCTCTTTCCAAAGCTTTATTTTCATCATCCTTATATCTGCTACAGTAGAAAGAACTCAATGCTTACTTATCAAATTAAAATTTCCTCTTCTCCCAACTTTCTAAGACATCTTTACTAGTTCTCCATGAGATATTTAAATAATAACACAGTAAGGACTTTGGGAGTAACATGATATGTAAAAAATAAGAAACCAAACAGTAGTAAGATGCTGATTTAACAAAACCAGAGCAGACGTTCAGACTTTCAACCAAGAGTTTATGTTTGACTTTTTATTACATCATGCTCCAGTTTTAAAATAAATCATGTTCCTCAAGTGTGAGGTCATATTGACACCAGGAAGGAAGGAAGGAAGGGGGGAGGGGGAAAGGGAGAGGGAGGCAGGCAGGCAGGCAGGCTGGCAAATGAGAAAGAACCCAAGAAATGAAGAGGGGAGGGAGGGAAAGAGGGAGAGCGAAGGGAAGGGAAAATTTAAAGAACAGTAAGACAGGTCACAGGTCAAGCACAGACATTAAAAACGAACTCAAATTAAATTTCAAATACTGGGCAGACTTGGAGCTTCCCAGAGAAAATAGCACAGTGTATTCTGCCCAGATTGCAATTCTCCTTCCTAAGCATTTGAAATGATCCTGTCCCCTAAAAATCACTAACTTCAGATGGACTGTCACTATGTATCAAAAAAACTTAGCGACTGAGAATACTTTTGAATGTTCCCGAGAGGTGGAGCAGAACAGATTCAATAAAAGTTTTAAAAGCCTATGGTACAGTCTGGGGGGAAATCAATTTATATTTCGGAAAATATTAGTTTTGAATGAACACAAGTTGCAAAAGAGCTGCCACCTGCATTCCCACCTGTCATTTTCCCCATTTCTCCCAGGGATACTAGAGCCCACAGGGTGCCCCCGGCTCCTGTTCCCTGGAGAAGATGGAAATCACAAGTTGGTCGGGGTATATCTAGCCGAGGTCAGACTACAAAGATCACCTCGATCTCACGTCCATGGTAAGGAGAAGCAGGAGCAGGCTGCAATAGGGGTCACAGGAGATTGAGCTGAGGAGGGGGAAGTATTATTCATTCCCTTGCTCAGGAGGAAAGGCAAAAAGAAAAGAAGAAATCAACTCCCCCACCCAGCTGGAGGTTCTTTCCCCTCCAAGCATCCTCTACTGTTGGGATTCTTCCATCATCTTGGCTGTTATCCTCCTATTTCCCTTTCCCACTAACCCTTTCACGCCCCTTTCTTCCTTTCTACTCTTCTATCACAGCATAACCACCAGTTTCTAGTTATTGGGAAAATGGAAAGAACAAACAGCAAAACTCATCAAACCCCTCCATCTTCCAGATGAGGACACCTAGACAAGCTGCTGACCTGCAGGGCTAAGGTTGCACCGCTAGGGGACGCCACGCGCAAGCGGGACGGCGTGGTGACAACGCACTCCTCCCGCCTGGCTCCGGGACCTCACAATACCACCTTCCCTATCTATCCTCAAAGTACACGGAATCAAGGGGGAAAAATCATTATTCACAATGTTGCATTTGGAAAAATCAAGGACACAAAAGTATTGTAAGTGACAATTGTGTGTGTGTGTGTGTGTGTGTGTGTGTCTGAACTCAGTTTTAGTTTGGTTCACACAGCTACAAGTCTAATATACAAGCTTTTTCCATGGCATGCATCTTATCTGACGAGGGAATAATTTCTTACAAGAATTTAGCTGTTTTCCAAGAGCAGACTCTCCCTTTCACCAGAACTGCAAACTCTGAATTACAGACTCTGGCTTCACAGTTAGGCTGGCTGAGCAAAAGACGCTCATGCAAATGGGTGAAAAACAGACTGTTAGAGCCAGAAGGACTAGCTTTAATAACTAGCTACGTCTTCAGTATTTCTATTTACCAATGGGTATCTATTCCAACGGGACACAAGACATTCATAATGCAACTTTCACAAGCAAGCACGCACTGGAAACCCACATTCACTGAGGGGGTAAAAAAAAAAGCTATATAGATTTCACCAAAAAGGAAAAGAAAAAGAAGCAGCAGCAAAGAGCAACAACCTCAGGCCCCAGACTGGAGGCAGCAAGAAGTCCTGGGTGCCACCACTCTGAACACACCAAAGGCCAAGTGGAAGGAAAGAAAAAACGAGAATAAACTTTACATCACTCGCAACAAATGAGCCCCGCACAAGCCAAAGGATTTCAAAGCCACCAGCGCAAAGCCAGGTCCCTCCCGGGTACTTGCTAAGCACGTCCGGCAGCTGTACAGAAACTTAAACGTCCGCTGCTCTCGGACGACAGTAGCCCGCGAGAAGCAAGCGGCGCCGGAGCTCCGCGCTGCCGGGACGTCCGGGCCGGGCACGTCCCCGCGGACGCGGCACCGGCGCACCTCGCGCGCCCTTCGCTACTCCCCGCTCCCCCGCCCGACCCAGGTACTCCGAGGCCACCTACGTGTCACTCGGGCGGGCCCCGCGGAGCACTGACCGTCCAGGGCACAGCAGGGCCCGCGGCCCCGGCGGCGGCAACAACTTCCCTGGCAGGGCTCAGTCCGCCGGGTGGTGAGGAAGGCGAGGACAGCCGCGCCTCCCGCAGGCCGCCTCGCACGCGCGCACACCCACTCGCCGACCAGGCGAGCGCGCGCGCTCACACTCACACTCACTCGCACACTCGCACTGGCACCCGCGCGCGCGCACGGCCACAAAGCCGTCTGCGCCGGGACGGCGGACTCGAGCGCCGCGGGGCCACCGGCTGCGCGCCCCGAGGAGCCTCCCGGCCGCGCCCGCCCCTTTACCTGCGCCGGCGGCCGCCGCCGAGCGTCCCGCTCCGCCGCCCCGGGCTGGCTCCGGGCGGCCCCCGCCCCGGGGCCTGCGGGACACGGCCCTCCGCCCGCCCCTTGGCGGTGGCCCAGAGTCCGGCCGCCCTCCGCGCCCACCCCGCCGGGGTCCGGTGCTCGGGAAGCCGGGGAGAGCTCCGCGGGGCCGGGCAGCGTTCGGCGGGGCGACCGAGGAGCCGCAACCCGGGAGCGTCGCCGCCGCTTGCCCCTTCTGCCCGGCTTCTGCGAGTTGGCAGGGGCGGCCAGGGAGGGGGCCGAGGGAGGGCCAAGGAGGCAGCGCAGACGCCAACCTCCTTTCTTCCCCGCCTTTCTTTTCTGCTTGCTCCACGTAGCACGAGTCAGCAGCTCCTGCACCCCGGACGCCTCCCCAGCTCGCCCCTACCTGTGTGGCGCCCCCAGCGCCCGGCCTTCTGCGCGCCCCTCCCCCACTGGTTGGCCGAACTTCCCGCCGCGGCTGCAGGTCTCCGGGCTGGGGGTGGGTGGCGGGCTAAGCCTCCCATTCATTATTTTACCAACTCTCTTCTTCCCCCCACACCCCTCCCCTGATCAGACACACCCACCGCGCGGACCCGAGGCCGCCTTCTCGCCACCGCCGCCCCCACCCGTCCTGCGCTCACCCCGGGCGCGACAGCTTTGCTGGACTCCGGTGAGCTCCCCTCACGCTGCATTTTCATTGTGTCACGTTTCTTTCCCACTTGAAAAGCTCTAGGAAACATCGTCGGGCCCGCAAGACCCTCGGAGCGCGGCCTTTTTGGAGTAGTTGAGTTTCCAAACTTTCCAGAAGTTGCAGCGTTTCTCCCAGCTCAGCCCTGCACTGGAGCCTGCAAAGAACGAAGGGAGATTTTGTTGCTGTAAAGGTGTGTGTTCTGGTTCGGAATTTTCGACTTACGGGAGCTGCAGACCAAAGCAAGTGTGCCTCTCTGCTCCCCTAGTCCTCCAGATTCATGATTGTAACTTTCTTTTCCGCTTCCCCAGTGTAGCTTTGCAAGTGCAAACTATCAGTTTTAGTTAGAGTAATTTAGGGCGGGGAAAGCACACCTGGAGGTGTGGGCGAGGAGCGGAGCGGGACGGAGGCCCAGGGATCGTTCTCTGCAGAGTGGCAGCCCCACTGATTCATGCAGGTCCTATAGCGACACTCAGTCGATGGGAGCCGGGGGTTACAGCCACACCATCTCACCCACTCACCTCCCGCCTCTGGCTCCCCAGCGTTTCTACAGTGATCAAATTCTCTGCCTCTCACTGAGTCCAGCTCACGCAGCTGCCGTGAGTAAAAGCTTAGTCCGCTATCTCCTACAGTGGTACCAATGACGGCCAGACACCAGCCAGGCAGCGCTGATACAAATACAACTAACAAGGAATGAGAGGCAACGAGGGAGGCCGCTGTATCGATACTGGTCACCCAGTAATCCTGGGCTTTTCGGAAGAGATAGTCGCAGTTAACAGCGGTGGCAGAGACAGTAAGATTGCTGGCAGGGAATGGAAACTTGTAAAGCCTCCAGGAAGGTACCCATTGAAGAGGCCGTGACCATTTCCTGCCAGAGGCTGCTCAGAACACTGACCAAGCCCAAGTGGTTTTCACAGGATGCTCAGGGCTGAGCCCTGGCCGCTGGTCATTTACTAGCCAAAACTTTCCTTTTTAAAACCATCCTTCAGATACCTTTATAAAATAAACTTTGAATGACTCTGCTTTCTCTCTTTTCCTACCAGTTTATTATTTTTCAAAAATCTGCTGAAAAGGAGAAAAAATAAAATTGTAAGATATGCATGGTGCTAATACGTTCATGCACAGGACAACTATGTTTGTGTACAGTTATACACACCTGCATATAAACACTCAAACATATTGTGCTGAGATAAACTGGAAAATGTCCAATGTGAAGTCTATCAAAATAGTATGAGGTGTGATCAAAATATATAGTGAGTGTTTAAATTTTAAAAATAGATTACAGTAAAAGGCATGTACTTTAACCCCCTCAAAATCTACCCCCTTGCTTCAAACACACTTATCCCATTGTTCTTACTGCCTTCTGAAACAGTTCTGGAAGTCCTCTTTCGTGTCTTCATGAGATGTGATCAAAAATATTGTAAGTGCTACTGCCAAGTACCATCCAGTGGAAAAGCAACCTCATATAAACATTAGGGTATTATCTCACCTACTGCATTTACTGGATGTGACACCACTCCATGGCTCCATCTCCCCCAAAATCAAAATGATCAGGAAAAGTTTTGAGTCTGGTTCGCCCAACTAAAGACATTCATGAAAGAAGACTTCCAGAACTGCTTCAGAAAGTGGCAGGCAGGAACCATAGAATAAGTGTGTTGGAAGCAAGAGGGAGTATTTTGAGAGAGATTAATATCAATGTATCTTTTACTGTAAAAATTTTTTAATTTAAATATTCACAGTATTTTTATAATACCTTATGTTCATAAGAAAAGAAGAGTGTAATAAAAAGGACTGTTACTTTTAACTATCACCCTATTCAGTTCAGAAAAATCACCTAGCACCTAATTTTCCTTTTTCCCTCCTACTACACACTCCACTTGTTGGATTTCTCAATGCAAATACTTCCATTCGAATGAAAAGAATATTTTAAATTAATTCTCATTTTAAATTAAATCATTCTCATGATTAGCCTTTGCCCACAAATCAAAGGTATAGTACAAGTGAGTTTCTTACCTGGCTCCTCGCATTCAACTTGAATATTTTTAATGCATTGATTTTTATCTCTTGCCTTTTGAGGAATGCAGTCCCTTCTGCTTTGACTAAATATTAACTGCCTTAACTACTCTGTGATCCCTGCTGACATCCAATGTGATGTCTGTCCTTACAAGACAGGTGTATTCACGAGTAAGTTGGGGGACGGGGGAGTACCTCAGTGCAAGACCCTGGTTCAATTGCCACCACTGCTAAAAAAAAAAAAAAAGTTTTTGTTAAACAAAACTTTAGAATAAGTTATTTGCTGTAAAACACTTTACTTCCTCTTTATTTGGTCTACCATGATCTAAAGTGAAATGGAGAACAAAATAAAAGGTCTACCTGGACAGACTTGTCTTCCTGACAAGCACGGGCCTGTATGAATAAGGCTGCTTCTGCAGCCAGCTTTAGATCAGTAACTTTAAAATCAAAAGTAGATTATATATCTAGTATAAAAGGAAAGAGAAAATGAGAAGTAAGACAGAAAACAGTTCAGCACATAGATTAGCCCATCAAAACTAGTATGATATTTCAAATGAACTGGTTTTCTCATCTATAAAATGGGATAATAATACTAGCATAGTCTATTGCATAGGGTTCCAAGTTGTCTTTATAAAAGTAAGATACTATATTAGAATGGGCTTCTTAAAATACTAAGATTGATGATATTGTTTCTATGGAAATGAAGGAAGAGGAGGATAGCTTTTCCTTAATGTTCGCACCTGTCTGGAGCCCTCTTCTTACTCAAACTTACTTCCTTTTTTGAGCAGTCATGTCTCCTGTCCTTTGCCAAGCAGTGTCTCCTTAGATTTGCTTCTCCAAATGACTCCAACAAAGCCAAAAGCAGCTGGTGCTGTCAAACATGAGAAGATATTCTAGCAAAATGAAATTTCTGACGAAGGATACTCAGGTGGAGTTTTTGCATTCATGTCTTAAAGCGCATTGTAGACTTTGTCAGATTATTGATGTTATCTAGGGATCCAACATCTATAATTTGAGAAGTCCTAATTTAGGATTGAAAAATTGGCTGTCACTGCCTTTGGAACTATTACTTGTTCAGAAGGGTTTGCCAGTCTTACCAGTTCTCTCTTCCTCCCCTTGTTCCCTTCTCTCTGGCAAAAAGCCTTTGAGATTTTCTAGTAAAGAGCAATCAAAACTATCAGTACAGAGATCTGTTGGAAACTTTCCCTCTAGTCTATTAATGTAGACACTGGTTCAAAGAATATATTTTGGAAAAACAATACCCTGAGAGGAATCAGCCTGCTTGAGAGAGGGTTTCAGATACTCTGCAGGCAGAGGTTGCCTCCTCCTGAAAATGGGGTATTTGTGCCTCTCAGGTTTTTCCCCTGAGCTAAAAACATCCTCCTTTCTATTTTAAAGGGCCATCATTTCAGTGAAAACTAGCTCACTTTGGGGTAGAAAGCACACAAGATTTCAGGAATGGGGCATGGAAGTTGGGTCTGTGCCTGGTAGAAGCACAAGCCTGCAGTGAAACCAAAGTCCGAAACAGTCACTGGGTGCTCACCTTTTTCTTATCGCATATATCTGCATGAATAATCTAGGCAATGTTGGAAGTGGATCAAAGGCTATCAAAGCCTTTCTCTGTGGTGTCCTTTATGCAAATAAAAGGGCCCAGATATAAATATGGAGAGAAAAAGAAAATGAAAAAAAAATATGTATATATATGTGTGTGATTAGAGCTAAAAATAGATTTACATACAAAGAAGGGGTAGAAAAGGCCAACAAAACAAAATGCTAATTCTACAAAACAATAGAAAAGTACATACCTTTCTGGTAAAATTGACAATGAAGAAAGAAAAAGAAGACTATGAACATGGAAATTCTAATTATAGTTTTAGTAGAATTTTTTGAACTAAAAATAATGTGATCATTAAAATCCTAGATTTTTTAATAAGTAAATTATAAAATATATTGATTTAAAAATAAAGAACATGTATATATTTAAAACTGTTAAATAATTTGAACTTTTTTTTTCTTCTTTGTAGTATTTTGCTCACTACTAAGTACATCCTGAGCCCTTTTTAAAAATTTTATTTTGAAGACTAGCTTTGAAATAGTAATCCTCCTGCCTCAGCCTTCCAGGTAGCTGGGATTTCTGGTGTGTTCCACCATACCAAGCCATTTGAACTCTTTTTTCTAAATTCATCCACAAAAAAAGGATCAATGATCCTTTATCAAATCATGGTAGATAGATAACCTCTATTCAAAGGGTTTCAAAGACTACAAAAAGAAGAAAAGTACTCCAATAATTTTGAGCCACTAAAATCTAGATACCAAGATCAGGAAAAGGCACAGAAAAAGTAAATAATAGGCCAATTTCATAAAGAACAAAACTGTTATGGGCTGGGGAGGTAGCTCGGTAGCAGAGTGCTTACCTAGCATGTGTAAGGCCCTGGGTTCAACTCCCAGCCCTGCAAAAAACAAACAAAAAATAAAATTGTAATTCTACATACAATATTATCAAACCAAATTCAAAAAAGTGTTTTAACAAAATATAAGCACTTTTTTGTATGAAATTAGTGTGAGGATAGGTTTGACATCATAAAATACAAAATAATTCACCAATCATTTATGTTTTTATCCTAGCAAATAGAAATAGGAAAAAAAATTTCTGAACATATTAAAAAGCACCTACCAACAAACTAATTCTAAAGCGCTATTCTTCATGTCAGTTCATTAGTTATTTTCCTCTTAAAGTAACAAAACAAAGATATCTTTTTCCATATATACTCAACACTGTATTGAAGCTCCCTGCTGACATAATAAGACAAGAAAAAAAATTAGATAGTTTAAGAGTTAGAAAACAAGAATATGATATATGGATGATGTAGTTACTTACATGAGAAATTCAAAGCAAGTTGAATACAGTATGTAAAACAGAGTTTAGCAACATCATAAATACAAGATCAATATGTGAAAAAGCCACAATCCATTAAAGTTAATTTTTAATATAAATTTTATTGGTACACCTTAGTTATACATAATGATCATATTCCTCACAGGGATTTTGTACCTGTACATATTATATTTTGATTTTCTTTTTCTCCTCTTAGGAGGGGAAAAGCAGAAGAAAAGGGAGGGGAGGGAAAGGGGAACAATAATGTTGCGACATCATGTCTTTTCTGTCATTTCTGTTGTTTTTGCCTTGATGACCCTTATTCCTTCTAGAGCAAGCTAGAAGCAGTAGTCCAAATGTTGCCTTCAGCCAGAGGGGCTCTGAAGCATTCTGAGTATGGACTCACCCCTCTGAGAACCTACCTGAAGTTATAAAACTGTTCTACAGATGAATACAGAGTATTCGCATTGTGTGAGAGGCCTCTGCAAACACTGTCTATTCTTGCCCTCTTGGGCACCAGTGAGATGGATTTCCCCACTCCCTTCACAGTTAGTTGAGGCCTTGTAACTCAAGTTCTTTCCAGAAGAATGTAAGCATGAGTGAGTTCTGCTACTTCTGTCTATAAAACTCTCCCCTGTGTGCTCCTTGACACTCCTTGTCCTTTCTGACTGACTGGGTGCTGTCCATGCCATCATTGGAAGCCATGGGTAAAAGATGATAGGTGGCCTAGTCCTGACAGCTAAGTATTCATGTGGGGGAACACCTCTCTACTGACATGAAGACGCACTCTGGATTTTCATGAATGAAAAAGAAATCTGGTTTTTGCACCACTAAATTTTGCATATCTGTTACTTTAGCATAACTAATGCATTACTCACACACATTTTGAATGTAACCTCAGAGTTCAGTGATGCCCTGTAGCCTCTATTGTGAATGGATCAGGGACAAGGAAAGATTCAGATGTGCTGTCCTCTAGAACAAGCACTCACCCAAAGTGGGCAAGTTAGAGCTGTTACACTTTTACACAAATTCTTCCTGAGCATGCAACGATTATATCTAACTGAATAGCTCTGCCAAACCACTGCAATTCTCAGAGCCTAACATATACTTTGCCAGAAGCAGAGGCAGAGTAAATTCCAAAGGTAAATACACACTCCCACATACACAAATGGAAAACTGGTTAGCAATAGCAACATCGAGAACTACTGATACGGATGAATCTCAAAAACATGCTGAATACACAAAGAGATACAAAGTACTGTGTGATACCTGATTTTGTTTATATGAAGTTCTAGAACAGAGAAAAGTAATATATGATGATAGACACAGAACAGTAGCTACTGAGGTGGGAGAGAATTGACTGAAAGGCACACAAGAGAACTTTCTGCGGTTAGAAAAATGTCCCATATCTTGCTTTATGAGGTGGTTACATGGGTGTATATAATTTTCCAAAGTCATTGAGTTCAATGCTTAAGACTTGTAAAATTTATTATTTATGAGTTTTTACCTCAATTACACATTTTAAATGCAAATGAAATAAAATTATTTCAAGCTACCTATACAATATTTCTAAAACAAACAAGTATGGAATAATGTTCAGTCATCAGATGATTTGGGGGCTACTGTTGGGATTAAGCACATGTTAACACTATGTCTTCCTTCCATGTTTTCTGATTGCTGCATTTCCCCTCTCTCTCATCCTTGAATAGCTATTTGCTCCGTGTTGCCCAGAAAGGTATGTGACAGGACAGAAAACAGAAGAGCCAAAAATATTTCCAGAAAGATTAAAAAGGGATTCATAGAATGGGACAAACAGACCAGAAGGTAAAACAGCCCCCCCCCGCCCCGCCCGGAGGGAGGAGTGACAGTGAGCAGCTCTGTGTTCGGAGAGCAGAGGTCACCGCTGCCCTGCTTCCTGGGAGGAGTGTTGGGGAGAAAGCAAGACTCCGGAGGAAAAAAGTCTACACAGATTGTTTAGGGAGATAAGACCCAGAATAGCTCTGTAATAGATTTTCACTCCAGGGGCATCATAGCAGCAAAGGATTTGAATGAAGAAAGTCTTAGAGGAGCAAAGTGGGTAGGACCTCGCCAACACATTGTCCTGTAAAAAACTAAAATGCTGATTAACCTGGGTGGATGTGTATAACTCATTCACTAAGAATGGAAGAAAACTCCAAAGGAACTAAGCTTCTGTTTTCCCACCAACACTGAGGAAGAAGGACTCAGAATAAGAATCTAATGCGAAATAAAGAAAAATACTTCTTGAACTTCTAAGTTTATTGACTGCGAGTCATACTCACTGTATTGGTCTGCTCTGGCTGCCTTAACAAAGTAGCACAGACGGGGCTCCTTACATGATGGAAATGTATGTCTCGTCATTCTGGAGGCTGGAAGTCTGTCTGAGGCCTCTCCCTTTGGCTGGTAGATGGCTGCCTTCTCCCCATGTCTTCACACAGATGAAGTGAAGTCCCTATGTTGTCTGTGTCCTAATCTTTTCTTATAAGGACACGAGTCACATTGAATCATGGTCCACCTATTTAACTTCATTTATCTTGATTACTTCTTCTTTTTCCTTTGCTCTGTTAAGGACTGAATCAAACTGAGCTACATCCCCAACCTTTTTTACTTTATTTTATTTATATTTTGAGACAGGATTCAGTAAGTCACTATGCTTCCAGGCTACACTTGAACTTGTCATCCTCCTGCCTCTGGCTCCCAGCATGCTGGGATTCCAGGCACATGCCACCGGAAACTCTCCAGATACAGTCACGTTCTGAGATATTGGAGTTTAGGACTTCAACATAGGAAACTGTGGATGAGGGAGCAATACACAACTCAGCCCACAACACTCACCAAGTATTCTCCCCACGACTGTTAAGAGCCTCCACACACTTCGTGTCTGTGCCATGGAAAGATACAAATCCTAGAATAAGAACTAATTTTATAAGACACAGTCATGACCTCAAGATTACTATGCAGACAAGAGATAAGCTCCTTGAAATCACCACTAATTTGCGGAGAACAGACAGATTGTGATGACTTTAAAACAAGAACACAGGTCACTTAAAAGTCCTAGGAAGATGGAGTGTGATCAGAAGAAAGAACGTAACAGAAATTGAGCCTTGATAGAATTGGTGATAAGGTTAATTTATCTCTAATTGCCAAGAAAATATCTAGAAAAGGAGTATAGAAAGTTATCTTTATAACCCTTCCTGGGACGTTTAGTTTCTGAAAGATTAACAACAATAAAAATAGCTGGACTTCTTCCCAGAGAACAATCTGCACTGACTTGTAGAAATGGAGACTCAGAGAGCATGGATCGGACCTCTTAGAGACAGGTTTTGGCAAGTGTAAGTTAAATTGAGTAGCATAATCAATTCCAAGGTGAACTTGAATGAACGTAAGCCTCCCCTTTCCATAGTTCTCACACCCTGCAAGAGAAGGAAAAGGTAGGATTGCTGCTCACTGCCATAAGCAGGAATGTGGAGCCAATCTTTAAACAAAGTGCCATGAGCTTGACAGCACAGACTCCCACTTTCCAAAACTGATCTTACCAATGCTATTTCTGAGTGCCCAGACTGCCAGCAGTAGAGGTATCCTGCGAGTCCTTGCATCTCCCAACTGGCAACTTTGCAAGCTGACTAGGGTGGGCCTCTTCCATCTTGGAAGTATTAGTGGTTCATACTGTGGATAAGTTGTTGCCTTTCCTGCCTCGGGCCTCAGCCAGTATCACTGTCCAGGCCTTGTGGAATCTCTGAGCCACAGGCCATAGACTCCCAAGAAGTACTTAACTGGGAATAAAGTGCCTGTGATCTTATCACATATTGCACTATCCGGAAGCTTTCCGCTAAGGAGTCGGATGTCCTATGAAGACACAGCTGAAGCACCAACTTGGAGGTAGTACCCTAAAAGGATGGACAATGATTTACAGGATGTGATACTTGCATCGGACCAGAGACTTCTGTGTAGTGCTTTGTCACTAATGGGGGGGGGGGAGGAGGAAGAGGAGAAGGAGGAAGAGGAAGAAGAAGAAAAATACGTGGGCCCATGAACCGAAGAGATAGAAGCAGAGTAGCCTTCCTTGCCATCACTGTCAGTGACTCACCGTGGGACTTTGTGCTTCTCCCCACACAGCACTGGGTTCTTTAGGGTTAAAATTCTGTACTCCTACCAAGAGACAAAGCTGAAGTCCTGGTGCCATAAGCCATGATTGCTGTCTGGGAAAATGAGGGTCCTTGTGTCTAGAGATCGAAGTACAGTCATCATCCTTTCAGGGATAGCTGACCCTGATAATTAACAGGAGACAGAGCTGCTGTTATTAAATAGGAGCAGGAAGTGTGGAACTTCCGTAGGCAACTTAGGTGCCTCCTGAAACTTCTTTGTCCAGTTGTGACTGGGAGTAGACAACTATAACAACAAAAAAGAGAGAATTGTTACCAAGGACACAGATCTCCATGCAACCCTTGGGTCACACCATAAGTTATCAAGGCTGGCAGAGGTGTTAGATGAGGGTTTGGGGAATACAGTATGTGTAATGGGGAAAGAAGAGGGTTAGAACCACTTGCGGCCCTGAGACTAACTGCAATGAGAAGGCTGCATCCCACTAACCTTCTTCTTCTAAATTTTCCCTCAGGAAGAGATGCCCACCGGAGGTGTTGCTACCTCAACAAAGTTGGAGAAACAGATCTATGTGGAGCACAGAGTGGGATCTCACAGGCATAGAGATGTGCCATACTGATCACTTTCAAGAAAGAACTCACTGACTAGCTGCAAAGAATGTAGTTAGCTGATAGCTCATAGTGTTTAACACCTTCCCAGTCTTCTGTAGCATTTGGTAGCCCCAAGTAGTTAGCACCTTCACAGTCTTCTATAACTTTTGAGATGGGCTGTACTCTTCCTGGGATGTCCCTTCAGCCTACTGAGCAAACTGGTGAATGCCAAGATGATTCTTTTTTCATAGTGGCCCATGGCCAATGACTAAGCAAGCACCTAGCCATTTGCGTCTAATGAGGGATACCGCTAATGGACCATCTTTGCTCTCAAGACCCTTATCGAGCTAGCAAAGATCTGTGGGGCCTGCATCATAATCTGATGGCATCCCTTGCCCTGTTTCTTCTCCACCTTTTCCTTGCATAGATGTTGCTTTCCAGTAAACCCTGTGCATTCATATCTCAGCCTTTCTGTCTGCTACCCAGACAACCTCACTAGTCAGTTATCTTCCAGAGTTACAGTCCTATTTATGTTACTATTTATCTTTAAATAACTTTCATGTAATAGATTTTTTTAAGGGTTTTTTTTTTTTTTGTGCTGGGGATCAAATTCAAGGCCTCTACCACTTGAACTAAATCCCCAACCCCTTCATGTAATAGTTTTTTGATTGAGATTTTCAAATTGCCCAACCTGGAATTGTTATGATATTTTCTTACTGTATTTTACCCTTTTGTTTAATACTGTAGATTAATGTATTTTTTAATCATTTGCTTTGCTAAAGGTCATGTTTTTATTATTTACAAAAAATAGATAGAGAATGTATTTATCAGTCCTATTCACATACTGCTGTGAATATCATTAGTTATTATACTTATAGTCAAATCCCCCCTGCTGACTTTCTTAGGTTTATTATGTTATGCTCCTTAGTTTCTGCTGCTGAATGCCTAATTTAGTCTTTCTTTTCAATAACAATTTTTAAGTGCTCTCAACTTGATATACAACACAAGCACTTGGACTAATCTTTACATTTTTCAACATGGCTTCCTGAGTGATTGCTGTGGTCTGAATGTGTGTGCTCTTCGCCAAGTTCGTATAATCAATCCTAATCAAAAGAGTGATGGTGTTGGAAGTTGAAGACTTCGGAAAGTGTTTAGGCCCACGAGACTAATGACCTAATGAATGAGGCTTATGAATGGGATTAGTGCCCTTCAATGAGAGTGCTCAGAGAGGTACCTTTACCCATTCTGCCATGTGGGGACACCACAAGAAGATACTTCCTTTGAACCAGGAAACAGGCCCTCATCAGACACCAAATCTGCTAGTGCCTTTCTTGATCCTGAACTTCCTGGCCTCCAGAACTGCCTCTAGTCATAAATTTCTGTTCTTTAAAAGCTACTTATATCTAATAAGTGGATATAATTACTGTCAATTTTTAAAAATTAAACTACCTGGTTTAATATATTTTATTATAGCAATCCCAATGTTCAAGACAGTGGTATCTGCCCATGTTAGAATTTTCCTGTTCTCTTTGGGGAAAAAAAAAAGAGAAGGTGGCAGGGGAGAAAGGGAGAAGGAGGAAGAAGGAAGGAAGAAGAAAGAAAGGAAGGAAGGAAGGAAGAAAGGAAGGAAGGAAGGAAGGAAGGAAGGAAGAAAGAAAGAAAGAAAGAAAGAAAGAAAGAAAGAAAGAAAGAAAGAAAGAAAGAAAGAAAGAAAGAAAGGAAGGAAGGAAGAAAGAAAGAGGAAGAAAGAAAGAAGGAAGAAAGAAAGAAGGAAGAAAGAAAAGGGAAAAGGAGAGAAGGAAGGAGGGAGAAAACTGTCTTACAACCTAGAAACCCATTCAAACCTGAAGAAAAACATATATAGAGTGTTTATTGGTACATTTATAAACCTCTAGACAATGGCTTCAAGAATATTTTCTTCTTCCATACATGTAGCTGTCACCCTGGCTTCTTTAGTCCTCTGTCCTTCAGGACCACCCTTGTCCCTGTGTTGGCTCTGTGTTCCCTGCTGTCTGCTCAGCTACTCTCTTGCTATTTTTCTCTCCTGTTGACCTGCCCGCATCCCAGGAGAGTTTAGAAACTATGAAATCCATATTACTGTTCTGTTATCCATAGGCCTTTGCCCTTTAATTGTTGCGATGCAGATTTTATTCACCTTGCATTTTAAATTGTCTTGTATATATCTTCTGTTTTCCATCTTCCTGTTCCTGATTTCTAAAAAAATCTCTCATATTGCTGACACTTTATAGCAACTGCCCTTTTTTATAACATGCTTGCTGCAATTTCTTAAAAACCACTCTTTTTACATTCCATTAAATAGGTAACCATAACTCAGTATCTGGCTTTTAGTACAGACTCAGTAAAGACTTGCTGGATTAATTTTAAATGAACAAATAAACCTTCCACTGTCAGTCAAGTTCTATAGCAAAGAAAAATATGCTAACAAAATATGTGGTTTATTCAAAGAAATATGAAGTGTAGTGAATTTCTGTATTCAAAATTTTATTCAAAGTCAGTTTTTAAATGTAAATAAGAGAATTATTCAGTATTTAGCTGAAATCCATTTAGAAAAGATAGATGATTATCACAAAAACTGTCTCCAAATCGTGTAAGAGGGCACTTCTTTAAAAACAAAAATTGCCTTGAAGAAAAAATTCCTCTCTTGAGACACTGAAATCTCGTTCCCACTCCCTTGTACTCTACAAATATATTTGAAGTTCCTTTTTTAGTATTTTCTAAGATCCAAATCTGAAGCATTAACAAAAGGGGAAAAACTTTTCTGGTAATACTAACCAGCCACAAGTTACCAGTGCAAACTTCCTTCATGAAAACTTCTAGCCTAGAGGTGGGATTGGGTCATTATGTCTGTACAATAAGCTTCCCTACAAACAACATATGAATGCCAGATGGTTGGAACTGTTCCATTAAGAAACTGATGTTTTCATTGTTTGGAACTTGATTTTGTAGCTTTCTCCATATAGTGATTTGATTGCAGCATTTAGAAACTTTGAGAGCTTTCCCATAAATTATTCCACCCCTTAAATGTGGAACTGAGGTAGGCTTATTAGCCTGTTTTTCCGTTAGTATGTCATTCCCATTTTCTTACTCAGATGTGGATAATTTAGGCAGGATTTGTAGAAAAGAAAATGTGGGTTTTGTGCTTCGGTTGTTTCTTTGAGGAACTTGCTACTGAATAATACTTCTCTCACTTTGTTCATTGAATATTTATGTCTGGAATTTCATGAAAAATAATAAACACTAATAAAGTCATTACTATATATGTATATGGCTCTTAAATTACTTTCATGATTACTAAACTATGCTAAACATTTTATACCTATTAACATCTAAACATCAACTCTGTGAGGTTAATACTATTATTATTCCCATTTTGTGAATGAAGAAACTAAGGAATAGTGAGGTCAAGTTACTTATCAAATAGTTGGATGGTAGAACTAGAATTTGAGTCTGGTGTCTCTGTTCATAACCACCTCAACACATACTGAATTGTTTAAATGCCAGCTAATCTACTTTGCTGCAAACGGACAACAGTAAAACTAGATTCTCTGCTCTGTACCTAGTCCTCATTAATGTGAACAAAGTTTTGCTATTATTGTGGTGATATCTTGTCTATTTCAAGCATCAGAGAATATGGCGGGGAGTGTAACCACCTATCAATAGGACTAATCTTTACTGGACCTTGGAGAGATCCATTAGTCTAAGAAATAAAGATTTTCTCTCTTAAAATTCTTTACAAATTGTCCTTATTATGGATACTGTAATCTTGGTATCCAGCTTTCTTAAAGTGCATCATGAAATTTTTAAAGTAACTACTTGCATTGGAAACAAAGGGTAATGTGCAGTTACTGAAAATGAAAGTGGGATATAAAAGCAAAGCTACAGAGTTACAATTGCAACATGGTACATACTGTGATGTAACTCATGACTGGGAGTCCCAGTGGGAAGATATATGGCTGCTTTTAAGTAAAAAAACATGAGTTATGATAACCACAAACATTCGTAGTATGACATTGCAGGAGCAAGATGCAGGGAAGTTGGTGGTTTAAAGTGCTTTAGAGAATTTTATTACTCAAAGGGAAGTATTTAAGCGTCATCCTCCAATTAGTTCAGATGTGTCAACTCTGTAGGCAAATAAATGAGTAGTAGATATTTGTTATTTTGTCACTTGGTATCCATGTTCTCTTCTGCTAACAGTATGCTAATTTTCTCTTCCACTGTTTCATGCAGTATTAACCTTTTGCTCCAGATGTGGGCTATGATATTGTCCTGGCCGTTCAGAACATTGAATTCCAGAGTTACAATGATGAACTCTCAGAGGAGTCAGGGATCCAATAAGAGGCAATGATCTATAGCAATGATCCTGAGCACTTTACTTTCGAGTATGTAGATGAGAACAGGTGTATATATATTTTCTACTCCTTCTAGAACTGTAACTGTGAATCTGAAAGCTTGCCGTGTTGGAGACCACCATGGGTGAGAACTTGCCAAAGGAGAAGGTCACCTCTGAGAAAAGTAGTACTGAGAGCCATGTCCTGATGACATATTTTGATCCCCTGGATCAAGAAGTACCTACAGTCTGTCCCCTGCTCTTTTCTGATACATACGCCAATAAATTCCAATGTTCAAGCTATTTAAATTTTCCTTCACCATGCAAGGAGTTCTGACAGAAGAGAGAACTCAGGCTCCCTGGTCCATATGGAGAGAGTTTGTCTTGTGTTTCTTTGTGAGAGGAAACAATGGAGCAGCTAAGGAAGGTTCTGGGGAAACAAAAACAATGGAATGTGAGAATTTCCCTGGAAAGAGCTGACATTTCAGGGCATCAAAATAGAGGGCCGACACGGCCCCTTTCAGAAAGGCAAAGAAAATATTCTGCACTTTCACAAGAAATCCTTGGGGATGAATAGAAAATTATTTCAGCAACTGATTTCAACAATTAAAAAACAATGAAATTTTATGGTAGTACCTAAGTGATTCCATTTGTGTTACTGTGACAGACTTCAAAGATTCACCTTTTGGCCTGTGAGCCACAGATGGCTTTGAGCTCTTAAGAAAACATTACTGACCTGAATTTCCATACTTCTCAAGAGATAATGTTCCTATGCAGAGATCATCTTGGTGTGGCAGATTGCTAGTGGTCACTAGAAACCTTTTTTTTTCTTTTCCCTGGTAGAATTTTAGTTGGGCATATGGATGTTCCCTGAACCTCCATTTTTAGCCTACTTTGTAGCCCATTATGGTCACGTGATGTGCTCTTGCCAAAACAAATGGAAGAGATGTGTGGAACGACATGAGTGAACAGCTTCTACATCATTCATTTAAACTGCTTGCCTTTCATCTCTGTGTTTTCTCCTAGCTTGATCTAATTTCAGTCAATTAGAGAAAAACCCAAGGAAATGAAGAAGCAACAAGATGAAACCAATGGTGTCCCTGCATGACTAATTAAACACAGAGCTGCCCACCAACCTGGACCATTCCCCACTAGACTGTTACTTGACACAGAAATAGCCACATTATTTAAGTCCCTGTATATTGGGGCTCTTTTTTATAACAGCTGAACACCTATTCTAGTACACTCATCTTCCCAATTTTTTATCACAGCCTTCACCACATAGTCATAACAGATCATTTCTATTCCAAAATGTCCTTTTAGTCATAGTACATCTCACAAGGGTTTTCTAGTCACTCTTCAAGCTCCAAAAAGTATTGCCACTGTCATCTTATTGTTTCTCCTCCAACACCCAAACTTTTGTCAAAAAATCTTGAGAAAACACATCTACTCCATGAATTTTCCATATTAAGAAAGAACCCTGTTAGAATTTCATTTTGATCCATTCCTAGAAGCCCTGCTGGTTTGTGTCGCACAGGGAAATGTTTATGCCCTTCTTAATCATCACAGAGTCTGCGCCTGATCTTAGTTATTCTCCATGAGTATTTCAAAACAAATACTGTATTTCTCACTGTAATTTTAGGTGCATCAAATAAGAGGGTAAACGAGAGTGGAGCAGTTTTTATCCTTAAAATATCAGACACTTCTATTTTTCTGACCTTCAGAACTGTGCCTGGTTTAATGACAAGGAACCCAATTATCTCCCCCTGGTGTCAAAGGGTAATACCGTCATGGCCAGTGCTCAGTCCGGGTCTGAATGACCTCACGGAGACTGGAGGTGGACCCGTGAGAGCGGCAGCTTGGCAGACCCTCACTTTCGGGCACACCTATAATGTGACTCACTCACTATCTCAATCTCTTTCCTGGCATTTTCTTGTTTCTGCTACTGGCTGAATTAGTCCATCTTGACTGTAAGTCTTCTTTTTAAATGCCATGGGTGCTTTCTTTTTGTTCTTTTTTTTTTAATTTCTTTTCTATGACAAAGTATCTTGCTGTATATTCCAGGCTGGCTTTGAACTCACTATGTAGTGCAGGTTGGCCTCAAACTCATGGTGATCTTCCTGCCTCAGCCTCCCGAATACTGGAATTGCAATCATGTGCCACTGTGCCTAGCATTGGATGACATGCTTTCTTTTTCATAACTTGAATTGATTGTGATCCTTGAAAAACCTCAGGTCTTCTTTCTATCCACCATTTTTTCTTCCCAGTTCTTCCCACCACCCTATTTTTCACCACCCTATTTTTCACCCTATTTTTTAACCAAATTGTTGTGAAACAGAAGCTGGCCAACCTTATCATTAGCTGGACAAACGTCTTCGTTCCAGGTTTTCTTGTGGGATTGGCTGCCTTTAGGTCACATGCTTCCTCTTCTCCTTGACGAGTTCAGGGCAGTAGGCTGGGCAGGAGGCTCCGGAGCCACAAACCCACCTGCCTAGTACTGGCCCCTCCACCTTCCAGGTACCAGACAGAACAAGAAGGGCTCTCACCAGACATAACTATAAGGAAAGTAAGCATTGTGTGTTATCATTATGTACTAGTCCCCTTAATCCAAGGTCTGCTTTCCATAGTTTCATTAAGAGAGAGAGAATTGGGAAATTTGAATTTTGCTATATGGAGGAAATATTAATGTTTTGGTGTGATAGCCACTATGTGATAGCCACATAGCCACTATGTTTTAAAAGTGTTCTTTTCCTCCTTGCTTGTAATATGAAATGATATGGTAGTTGAGATTTGCTTCTAAATAACTGGGTGACACATGGATAAAGATGTCAAAGAAAACAAATGAAAAGTTTCTTTTAAATGGCTGAGTGTTATTTTTAAGGGATATACCTAAAACAAAAAAAAATCAGAAGTTTGATAATAAACGGAATGGGAAAAAGGCACATGCTGTTTAAAAAACTCATGAATGGAACTGAAATTAGAAATTCCATATGACCCAGATATTCCCCTTCTAGGAATCTTCCCCAAAGATCTTAAGTCATCGTACTACAATGATACATACATACCAATGTTTATAGCACCACAATTCGTAATAGCTAAATGCTGGAAGCAGTATGTATACCCATAAACAGATGATTTGATAAACAAAATGTGGTATCTATATATAACAGAATCCTACTCTGCTATAAAGAATGGAAAATTAGAGGCATTTACAGGAAAATGGGTGCACCTGGAAAATATAATACCGAGTGAAATAAATCAGACACACAAGATTAAATACCACTTGGTATCATTCATTTGAGTGAGGCAAAATACAAGCAAAGAAAATGATAAAGGATGGATAGAAATGGACGAGAGGACAGATTTCATCCAACAGGGAAATAGTACAAGGAAACAAGAATGAGGGGTGAGGAGGGGAGGGGGAAATGAGAGGAATAAAGATGCACCATGTACAGGATCCTAATAACTACAGTCAGTGAGAACATATGCCGTAACATGAGCCAAGACAAATGATATCAGCAAATACGTAAAGGTGATGGGAAGCAGGGGAGGAGGGCAGAGGGGAGGAAAGGGGAAGGAGATTATTTTAAAAAGCTGTAATTTGTACATGTAACTACTCCCTGAGATAATGGTAAACTCCTAGAATTGCAAACATGTGCTAATTAAAAAAAAACAGCAACAACACATGGATGGAAATATTAAGCAGAAGAAATAATATTTAAGGAAAAAACTAAATGAAATAAGGGCAAACTACTCATTAGAATAAGTAAAATAATCCAACAATCTTACATTAAATTAACTAAAGCAAAAATTACTAGAAATGTAAGGAGAATTTTAAAACAGAAACAAACAAAACAGTACATATAAGCCAGACATGATGGTAGCCAGACCTATAATACTAGCTATGGGAAAGCTGAAGTAAAAGGATTGCAAGTTCAAGGCCAGCCTGGAAAATTTGGCAAGACTCTGTCTCTTGGGTTCATTTCCCAGCAATGATAGATAGATAGAGAGACAGAGATAGATACATACATACATACATAGATGGACAGACAAACAAATGTGTGTATGTACAAATCAACCTGACTTATAAATATATGTGAAAGGTAACATTAGAGAACAGATTCCAATATAATAAGATTTCAAAATAACTACATATAATTAATTCTAGAAGTTTAAAAACAACTGGTAGTTTTGTTCATAAATCATCCCAAATGAAAAAAGAAAAAAAAAATCTTAATAAAGGCAGAAAAGTCCCCCTTTAGGCCATGGGTGTAAGTCAATGAACAAAACACAGTTCTCCCATGAGGAGCTTATGTTCCAATGGGAAAAGACATAAAATCAACCAATAAACAAATGATATGTCAGTAGGACACATGCTATGAAGAAATGAAGAAAGGGAGGAATGCAAAGTTGCAAGGGCAATGCTTATTTGAGCTAGAATAGTGGGGAGAGCCCTTGTATGAAGACGGCATTTGAAGAGACCTGAAGGAGACAGATAAGGGAGTGCGGAAGGGACGGGAGTGAGCTTTCCAGGTAGAAGGGCAGGTAAGTGCGCTGGCTCCTGAGAAGGCGCTTGCTTCCCTGATACAATGAACAGCAAGGAGATGGTGGTGGACAAAGGTGGAGAGAGGGGAATAAGGGAAAGAGGGCTGGGAGGAGAGGTTAGGTGGTTGTGTGTGGTGGGTGGTTGGGTGGCTGTATGTTAAGCAACAAGTAAGAGAGGAACCTTCTCCACTGTTGGTGGGAGTGTAAACTGGTGCAACCACTGTGGAAATCAGTGTGGAGATTCCTCAGAAAACCAGGACTAGAGGATCCATTTGACTCAGCTATTGCTTTTCTTGGTATCTTCCCAAAAGAACTAAAAGCATCATACCACAGTGATACATGCACACTCATGTTTATAGTGGCACAGTTTTTAATAGTTCAATCTTGGAAATAGCCCAAATGCCCATCAACTGATGAATGGATAAAGAAAATGTGGTTTTCTATACACTGGAGTACTTCTCTGTCATCAAGAATGATAAGCTTGAGATATTTCTAGGTAAATGGATGCATTTTGAGACCAAACTCTTAAGCAAAATAAATCAGACACAAATGTTTAAATACCACATTACTTCTCTGGTGTGAGAAAGTGAAAATGTAAATAAAGACTAAAATGTATTATATTGGGGGGAAAAAAGAGAGAGAGGACTTCAAAGACCACAGGGATAACCTTGAATTTTCTTCTGAATGAGGGTGGAAGCCATTGTTTTAAGAAAAGAAAAAAAATGACACACATATAAGCGGAACAGTCTACCTGCCACATTGAGGAGAGACTACCAGAGGGCAAGGACAAGGAGACTGGGCAGGAGGACACCGTCACCGACCAGATAGGAGATAGCATAATACTTCCAAAAGAAGTGAGGAAAGGTTGGACTCAAAGAAAAGCTAACAGGATTTGCTGAGGGATGGACATGCTGATATAAAAAACAAAAATACAGTTGACAGTAAGGTATTATTCTGAGTAAGGGAGGGTCATGTGGACAGTAAATACTCATGTTCATACTAAATGTATTAGAAAAACATATTATTGATTTTAAAAATAATCTTTAACTTGGGAATAGTTTCATATGACACTAATGGAAGAAAGCATAAAGAAAAGGATTGATACATTTAATTAGATAACAATTAAAATCCCTATAAATAAAATTATGTACAAGAAAATATTTACAAACAATTAGGAAAACGTTTCTGTAATATGAATAATTAATTGAAATATTCTGATGTGGTGCTCCTTTTCTGAGCACCCGTCTAACTTGGGTGAACAGTTAACAGTAGAAATGCAAAAGAAAGCAAACAAGCAATGTTCAGCTTCTGACAGCCAGATGCCTTTGCCCAGAAAACAAAGGGTTTCCTACCTTCTTTGAGCTCTGACTTACCTAATCCCCATCTTAACCACAGAGTTTCACTACAAGTAGAAAGTAGACAGAGCTCAATAATCAAACCCCCTGCCACACACAGAGAGGCAAAAGTCTGTATGTTCTTTTCCTAGAGAAGTTTGAAGGGGAAAAATAGGATGAAGTCACATACCAGTGTCCTCACTTTCCTCATTTTAGGGTCAAGGGCAGTAAAAATTTCTAGGGAAGGTGTCAGGGAAACTGAGGACCCTGGAGCTTGTGAACCGCTTTCCTGGGCCCAGGGGAAGCCCAATGTACACTGGCTCACAGTGATGCCTGGCACAGTAAAGGAGCCATAATGTAGCAGTGATAGAGGGAAGTGGCTGGATAGATGGTTTCCCACCCTTGTGTGTGCACACTTCCTGTGTGTTTTCATGCTGGTGACACAATGGCACTGAACAAATCAGCAGGGACTATCTGCTGCTGAAGAAAAGATGCTGCTGCAGGGGTAAGATATGTCTAGGTTATTCCACAGTCTTTGTAATCACCAGAGTCCTCTCCAGAATGCAAGCAGTCATCTAGCAGTGTCTTTTAACATTCATATTTTCATTTTGCTGTGGTTTTGTAGATATTTTAGTGAGGCACTGTATGAGTCTGCTTCAAGGAATGGTAGCCTTGTTATTGACATATTGAAAAGAAAATGGTTGGCTTTAACATCCCCACCTCACCACCAACAGTCTCTGATACCCCTTATTCTTTGAGATGAACAGCTGACTTTCTTAATCGTCTGTAAAGTACTATGGAACCCCAGAAGGCTTCCTTTCAACCCTGTCACTGCCTCCAAGTCCTTCATGCACAGAAATTTCATGATCAGACAATGGCCAACAGATACCATTTTGAATTCTAAACTCCAAAAACAGGCACTTGAACTTGGAAGTTTTCTGAGCAGGGAGTCACAGGCTTCCATTTTTCCACTGATGATATCTGATTCTGTTTTTTTCTGGGACAGGTTTTCCTTCAGATACCTTAAAATTCCACTTTTCTTTGTAACAAAAGGTAGGCGCCTCAGTAGAAATAAGGTAGCGGAAGTAAGCTGTGTAGAAATGATTCACCGTCTACAATAAGGACAGCTGACTGCAATTGTCAATGGTCATTTATTTCTCATAACACTTTGTGATTTCTCTATTATTGTGTAATAAGCATCTTAAAGAGAAATATTGGTATATGGGACTGACCAAAGGATCAAAACATTTAGGTACAAGATTTGGCTACTTTAATTAACACCTTAATGGCAATTTGGTTGTCTTTTATTTCTTCTCTTATTTTTTTTCTTTTTCCTGTCTTCTATTTCATCTCATCAGGCAAATCTGCATGTTATAAGCTAAAACAGATCTTTGTAGCTACTCACTTCCTCTTTTAACCCCCCCTTCTCCCATATCTCATTAGTGTTGCTTTTGTTCGCTCATCAGTCAACTTCTCTTTCCGTGTCCCCTAGTTCCTTCTGAAATGAGATTCTTGTGTCTGCTTACATGATTTCATGCTGTGCATTTAGCCCATCTTCAGACAACCTCTGTAATACTTGTCCCGCTACTGAGACAAGACTGATTTTCAACACTAGTATTACTATTAAATTCTTTCTTGTTAAAATCCAGTTTCCTAAAAAAATAAGAAGAAGAAGAAGAAAAAACAAAAAATAAAATAAAATGCAGTTTCCTGGGCCCCCGGCCAGTGCCAACAAATCAGCAACTGTGGACCGATCCTGAGATCCAACATTTTATAAGCTTTCCAGATGTTCACGATGCACGTTAACACTTAGGAACCACTGACCTAGAAAGGAAGTTAAAAAAAAGAAAAAGCACATAAGGCCATCAGTCCCCTCACTTCTTAGTTTGTAGAATGTTCCTCTTCCTTCCCTCGTTCCTTCCTCAGGACTTAATGGAACATACTGGACTCAAAAGCAGGTTTTCTAACCCTAATTGTCTCTCCTTCTCTCTCTTTCTGTTTTGGCCTGATGTTTAAGGCATCTCAGCAGTTTGCTGCACATTACAAGTATTTGATAGTCTTCGTTTAAAAATTAGAAAGAGAAAGGAGACTGACTTGTGCAAGAGCTGCTGGCTCAAACTCTCCCTTGAGCTTTGGACACGTAAACTACAGAATACAGAATGGTAAAGAGCCAGGAAACCCAAAAGAAAGCACAGCTGGGATCCATAAAGTCCCCTCCTCTCTCCGATTCAGGGAGAAACATTAAAACAGCTGACCTACTGCTCCAGCATTTCTTTTCCATCAACTGGAATGTGTGATAGATGTATTATTAAAAGTTGACATTGTCCTGTCTGCTTTCTCCTTCACCATAATTTTACTAACTCATTATCTTTCAAGAAAGCTCCCATGCTATAGACATCATGTAAAAAGTCTTAATTATTCCATGTGATAGCGTGGTTCTGTAAGTAGAATATGAAGAAATTTCTTCAAAGCTTGTTGGCTGCACAAATGGGTAATACAAGAAAAAACCATATTTCATTAGAAACAAAAAGTTAAAAGAAAATTGCATAGACGTTTACTGCTTTTTATTGCAAGCTGTGTTACTAAAAATGCATATAAATTAAAGTATGACAAATAAAAATTTATTTAAACTGCATTCTCAGACTCTGTAAATTAAAGAAACACTACAGTATTTTGGCCAACTAATAGATTCAATTCAATGTACAACTACTCGTTCTACTGTGTCTTAGTGTCAACTGAGGTTGATCAAAAATCCATTTTCCTTACACTAGAGATGTTTCTCTGACCAAATGTTTTGCTCTTTTTTTTTTTAATTTTTTTTGGTGCTGGGAATCAAACTCAGGATCTTGCACTTGCTAGAGAAGTGCTCTACCACTTGAGCTAAATCCTCAACCCCTGTTTTACTCTTAAGGTTGGGAGAAACACAAATGCTTACGAGCATATTTACCTCATACAAGAAAAAAACAAATGACACACAAACTAAATGATGAGTATCATAGCTTATTAAAGAACATTATGTGGAAAGTAGATTGAAAAATGTTTGTTTGTTCTAGAATTCCCTCGAATCACTTGGCTTTGTAACCCAGAAATTGGATACCTCTTTCACTTGAAAAAAAGATCTATTTTATCATCAGTTGGTTTTTTTTTGAAATGACAAATTTCATTTTTATTTTCAAATGTTCACAGAGAGCTACTTGACTTGCTGAATTTAAGTAATTTATAGACAGTTTTCTAGTGCTAGGGAGAGGAAAATGTAACAACAGCACCCGCTGAGAATGATCTTCCCGATACTGCCTCTAAGTCTGAACTTCACATCAAGGTCTGGCAAATAAACAGTGTTGAAATTGCCAGCTTTCTGAAATAATCACAGCCTACTGTCAGTCAGAGGATTTGCAGTAGAATTAATGCACATTTCTCTCTTACACAGCAATTCCCTTTTATTCTTACTCTTCTTGCTCACTTTTATGACTTTGTTAATTCCCACCTCTACCCTCCTCTGCAGTGCAAAACCACAACAGGAATCAGAGACAAAGGGCTGAGGCGGATAGGGTAAGAAAAATCATGTCTATGAGAAAAAGAAGAGACAGGAAAGAAAGCGCCAACTCCTGAATAGCTTCAATATGTCCATCCCAAGTCTGATAAACATCTCTTTCATATTAAATATTGGCTGGAAGTACTTTTACATAAAGGAAAAAGAAGGCCTTTTCATGGTTTTGAAAGGTGAGCACGAGATCAAAGCAGCCAGGATGGAAGTTCCTTGACTGGAATTCTACCAACCCAGATGGAAAACTCATTTTAAAAAATCAAATACATTCACAAATAAAAATAAGCCACTAGGTTTTAAGAGTTCTGGCCTGTGTTATGTGGAACATCAGGAACCAATTAAATTGCTCTCCCCTTCTTGTTTATCCTAAATAATACGGTCTTTTCCCTCCTCTGATTATACCAGCTTTGCTTCCCTGTGGCAAGAGTCTGTTCTTTCACTCTCTGTCAAAACCCTTTCTCCACAGCACAAAAGAGTTGGGGAAAGACTGAGAACCTGCACTGTAGCATGCCAAGAAAAAACAGCTAAGTATCCATCTTCTATCTCGTGATATTTTCTCTTGCCCCCAGAAGACGGTTGGCAGTTGCTTACTGGCTGGGCGCATTCGCATGTGAACTACAATATAAAACCATTGAGATGATTTTGTTTTTCATTTGCTTAAACTTTTCACCTCCCTCCTGCGTTATACTGGAATCTATTCATCATACTCTGCCTTTAGTTTTCCTTCTTTAGGCTTGGGCCCACCATTCAGTTCGGAGAGGATGAAGTGCCAGGCTTACTGCCTTATTGTGAAACACAGACTATAAAATGACATCAGTTCTTCCAGTTGCTGTCTGGAAACACACCACTCTGTGTCTGTTTCCTGTCTGCCACCGGGACCACAGCCCCAGTAAAGGGCACTATGTCTCATGTCTGCACATCAACGAATCTACATATCTGCCCCTGGGATAGATCCCCGGGAGCAGGGTGGATATCACACATTGGAAGGAACCCCCATTTAAGATCACAAAACCACAAGTCACACGGCTTTGATGTGTGCAATACACACAGTCATCCTGGTACGGGCATCAAACAAAAAAAATTTAAAAGGAGAAAGAGAAGGAGTTGGAGCCTTTTACACGTGTCCAGAGTGACTAAAACAGCAGGAGCCTCAGAGGACTTGTGTAAGAACGGAGAGGAACCTCTTCTAAGACAAGAGACTTTTTGAAGCTTCTGTTCCTGGGAATCCCAATCAGCCAACTCAAAGTTCAGTCATTTTCTTCTGAATGTCCAGATAATTATGCCAGGAAGCAACAAACGAAACATCATCTGGAGAACTGGGTATTTAGCCCAGTGGTTAGAGTGTTTGCCTTGCAAGCACAAGGCCCTGAGTTCAATCCCCAGCACCAAAAAAAAAAAAAATCTGTGTCTTCAAGGATAGTTGGATGTTCATCTGCCTTGCTGTCTCCTCAGAAAGGCTACATTTATGCATTTTTAGAAAACAAAAGTAATAGTTGCCTTCTTAGAAATAGTACGGTCACCTAGACTGGCAGGATACATCCAGGTTGCCTAGTGGAGGTCACTTAAATTTGAATAGTGACAAAGTATAGTAGAGGGAATGGAGGGAATCAGACCAGGAAAAGACAATCTGAATTTAACCAAATCTCTTCATCAAAGATGATTCCTAACCTCTAAGTCTCAGTGTTCCAAACTGTTAAAGGGAAACCAGAAAATTAACATTGGTGGAGAACTATGTACAATATATCATGCCCTTCAGAGAACAGTTTCATTTTTACTCACACAAAATGCCTACAAAGAAAGACTTTCTCTCCTGAAGTTGTAAGTGTGGAAACTGGAGCTCAAAAGGCTAATGAATGTGCCCAGGGTCACAAAGCAGAAAGTGACAGAACTAGGATTTGAATTTATGCAATGACTGGCTTCAAGCCATGACCTCATGTGTGAAAGCATCATGCTTTACACATAGTGATAAATGTTCTTTTTATTCCTCCAGAATGCTTTCTAGCTTTAAAATGCAGTTTCTATTATAACTTCCAAGCTTCCTATCTATATGTTTGCATAAATCACATAGCGCAGTGTGTAGAGTCTGGCACTGCGTGCTGAATTTCACACTTTTAGTTCTCACCATGTTCTTCTTATCTTCATCTTTCTCAAGCTAAATTTCTTGCTACTCCCTTATTCCAACGTTTCCACAGTCCCATCTTGGACTTTGGTGATGTTATGTTGCACTCTTTAATACCACTGGCCAAATTCTGGCCAGTTTTTTGTATGGTAAAAGTTCTTCAAATTTCAATTTAGAGATCTTTTCAGAAAAAGTTAAAATAAGGATAGTAATTCCCTGGCCCCTTACCATCTAGTTAACAACTGGTTTTCATTTTAAAAGTTATATTAAAATGAAAACATAATATGCTATCTATACTATAATATATAACATACATTCTTGATGTAAATAATAATATCATCAGGATTATATAAAAGAAAGTACAACCACAGCACTGTTGAGCTGCTCCTCTTTGTTTAGAGATCTTCTTGTCCTTCTTCCTAGATCTCTAAATCCAGTGTTGGTAAGTCATCTGGCCTGATGCTTGTTTTTATAAATAAAGTTTTACTGGAACACTACCATGCTCACATGTTTAAATACTGCTTATGGCTGTTTTTGTCAGTTATGGCAGAGTTGACAGATGTGATGGCAATCACATGGCCCACAAAGCCTGAAGTATTTACCAGATGGCCCTTTACCTGAGAAAGAAAGAAAGAAAGAAAGAAAGAAAGAAAGAAAGAAAGAAAGAAAGAAAGAAAGAAAGAAAGAAGGAAGGAAGGAAGGAAGGAAGGAAGGAAGGAAGGAAGGAAGGAAAATATGTTGCCAGCTCTTGCTCTAAATCAATGATTCTCAAACTTGGTTGCACATTCAAATCACTAAAATAATACCTGCTCCTAGATAATAACCACAGAAATACTGATTGAATTTTTCTAGGGTAGGACATGGACATCAGTATTTTTGAATACTCCAAGTGTAATGGCTTGTGTCTAGATGTCCCCCGAAAGCCTCAGGCAATTACAGGTGGGGCTTTTGGGAGGGGGATGGATCCAGGGTGTGTGGTGCTGGGATTGAGGAAGCAATGCTAGGATTAAGGGTGTGAGCACCACCTGCCCTGAGGGTGGGTAGCCTAGATAAAACACAAGGGACAGAAGGAGACTTGTTGCTGGTTGCTTATTGCTTCTTGTTGCTTGTCTTCTGCTCTGCGATGCCCCTCTGCCATGCGGCTCTGCCTTGGAGCCAGCCAATTACAGATGGAAACATCTACAAACTGGGAGCCAAATAAACCTTCCCTGCTTTAACTTTGGGTGTTGAGTATTTTGTCTCAGCACTGAGGAAAGTAACTAAGACACCAAGTGACTCCAGTGTGTCATCAGGAAAAATCACTATTCTAAGCATCTTTGAGCTCCTGAGTAAAGGCAAGTTGATGAATCATATTTCATTTTCATAGATTTTGTATTTTAGCTAGCCAAGAAGATGTATTTCTGTGAGTTTATTTGGGCAGTATAAAAATGTCTAAAAGGACTTTTGACCAGTAATTGTTCTCTCAATGGTCACAAAATAATAGAATGCTTTGCTCTCATTTGAGACACCCATGTCCAGTAAGTATACACAGCAAGAATTTCCTCCTCAATCTAGGAAGCATTCTCAAAAGAAAGGTAACAGATTTCTATTATTTGTTTATCATAATTGAATATTATATAACCCTGGACTCAAAATGTAGGCAATGTTCATGTATTTCTACCAAATGCCAAACCCTACTTATACCAAACTTCAAACATCTATGTATTATTTCAATTTTGCTGGTACCTGACTCTTTAAATGTGTCTGTGAGAGGAGGAATTGTAAGACAATATACCTAGAGCCAACCTTCTCTGGTTCTTTATGACTAAGGATTGGGTTCTGTTAAATACCAGCCATCTTGGTTGTTCAAAAACTCTTCATTCACTAGAGGCTCAGAAGATATAGATCTGTTGCAAGGAGTCCCCCACCTTCCAGGAATTTAGACACGAACATAGTCTTAAAAGAATATAATGAAAGACTTTTGAAAAACTCTATATCAGCCATGGTTCTTAGTTGTAAGAAATGAAAACTGACTCTGGCTGAGTTAACCAGAAAAAGAATTTCTTAGAGGGATACTAGACATCCTACGGATCTGCCAGGACGACTGGAGAATCAGTTCATATGCACAAGTACAAAGAGAAACCAAACAGAACACATACACACCATACACACACACACACACACACACACACACACACACACACACACACATATATTCCTCAAGGATACTGTTACTGCTGCCACTAACACACACAGCTGCAGCTGACACTATTAATAATACCAAGTGAACTCTAAGACATCTCTGCCACTGCTGGCCAAGACTAAGTACTTCTGCCTTTGTCACAGTCACTTGCCAAAATGGATTCCCTTCTGTTCATAATTCTTTGAGTTGCTAAGTCAAAATTCAAACAATAGAAGAGATGCTTTTCATTGCCTGGGCCCATGTCCATTCCCTAGCTGCAGAGGGGTGTAGGATAGCAAGGACCTAGAAGTTTCGATCCTGTAGCGGGCTTAATTCTCTACAAGAATCAAATATGAAGCGATTTCCAAGCTAGAGTTTGAGGGTACATATTGGATAGCCAAAAATTTATAAACATCTGCCACAAAATCCTTTAAAATTACTTTAAAGGTAAGAGAAAAAAATGAGAAGGAGAAAAGTAGGAGAGTTTACCGCTCTATTTAATAAAATGTAAGCATTTCTAGGACTCAGATTCTTTCTGAGGCAAGTTTAAAAGTATATAAAATCATGTGAATTAGGTTAGTATTTTTCAATTTCGGTACTGCATCAAACACCTAGTTAGTTCTTTCTTCGTGTGACCTAATGTAACCTGCATTTTCTAGATTTCATTAACATGTGAAAAATCACATTTCCTAGTATGCTTACTTAATGGCAGAAAGGTCTGTGGCCACAGCACCCTGAATGTGCCCGATCTCATCTGATCTCTGAAGTTAAGTAGGGTCGGGCCTGGTTAGTGCTTCTCCCCAACAGCCAAGGCAGCAAAATAAAATGGCCTACTTTAGGAATATTCCCCAAATCTAGGTTATTCTGGTAGGAGTAACACCATGAGTTTTTAAGTATGGTCTTTGTAAGACTAATATTTCTAATGTTTTTGGTGCTTTTTGATCCTATGCCCCACACGGTGTTCTGTGACTATGAAAATCAATACACACACACACACACACACACACACACACACACACACACAGAAGAAACAAAGAACTGCTGGAAACTTTAACATGACAATGGTTTGCTATGGGCTTTTCCCCTCTGAGGCGAGTACAGCACTGTCTGGGACAGGCAACCAAACCCTCACATGAAGTCTAAAGCTGACTTCTCTCTCCTTAGACAGCAAGTCTTAGAAGTTGGCGGCCTTTTTCTCCTGTTAAATGCATCTTCTGTGGACACATTTATTTCTCTACAGGCGTATGTCCTTTCTCTCAAACCCAATAACTTTCTCAAATTTGAGTTTGGTTATACTGCTATGCTGTTTTTATTTTGTACTTGCTCTAGTTTACCAATTACAAGAACTTGGCTTAAGAGAATCATCAAATGCTAGAAAAAGCAGTAATAAATAACTTCCAGTAGGATGAAAAAGAAATCTTACAACTGTCTCCGGATGTCTCATGAACTGAAACTCCTCAAATGGGGTCTACTTAATTTTATTAATTTTAAGGATTCCATCTCTATTGCTCTAAGATAATAATCTTTATAGATGTTTTAAAAATTAGTATCATTTTTCTCCCTCCCTTTGCTGAAGAAAGAAAAGGAAAGAAAAAGAAAGGAAACCTGGAACTTGTCTCTATTTCTCTCCTCATCAGTTTTTTCTCTTACTCATTTCCTCTTCTTGATCACTAAAGGATCACAGCCTGAGCCCTGCCCACAAAAACTGGTCATTAAATTAAAAAAAAAACCAGCTAAGCACTATGCATACTCGTAATTTCAACATTCAAGTCTCCTTACAATTTTTTATTTATTTCTTTTTAAAACGTTATTATCATTTAAGTTCGTACCACTGGGCTACACTCCTCAGATATAATTAATTTTTTAGACTGAATTACTCTTTCTAATATAATGGCATTCAACTATTTCCTGAAAATAAAAAATGCCAACTCACATCTATGAATGAAGCCAGTTCTAAGTAGATACGCATCAGTCTTCCATAAAGCACCTTCACTTAAAGGAATAAAATTCTAACTTACTCATTCCAAATCCTATTCTCTCAGAGGCAGACCATGGGAAAATGCTAAAGATAGTCCTCCTGTGCTCCAGGGTGAAAAATCAGGTCACATCAAAGTGCTACCAGTAGTAGACTGGTAGAGAAGCTGATTCTGTGGATATTTTCCAGCTTCGAATGAGTTGGGTATCAGGGGAAAAAACATACTTAAGACTCTAACCAGTAACATCCTCCCCTCACTCTAGCACCCTGGCAGAGGGTGAGATATTGTAGTAAGTAATATACTTGTCCAAGAACAAAAGAAGACGTGGAAAGAACTGCAAGGAAGGCTCAAAGGTACCAATACATTGGAAAACCTTATTTTGGAATGGCCAGTAGAAAAGGATAACTGAGTAAAATTTTGTCCATCCTGAAATAAATGGTGTAACTGTGGAAACCCATCTCAAAGGGAAATCTTTGTTGGTCGGAGCATTTATGGAAAGACATAGAAAAGCTAAAGAAACAACTAATTTAATTAGCATATATTTGGGAAAACTGATTCAGGCAAAAGGCAAATATTAAGAAATAAATCATATAAACTTGGTTGTAGGGGAGGGGCAGCTTTCAAAAGGGCTGAAAACATGTTGCTTGTATCTTCTAGCAAAGCAGCAAAATTGATCTCATTAATAACAATTTTGTGAGCTCATATGGAAAATGCCTACCCCAAGGGTCTCCAGAGACCCCCAGGAGGTTCTATGTGACCTCTTTTGAGAGAGTGATGACAGAGGGTGATGACTTAGTGGGCTAAATCCTGTTCTTAGGGAGATATTCTGCTGGCCTTGAGCCAAGTGTGAAGTCACTATGTCATACCAGCAGGCATTTGGAGAAGGAGCCAGTTAAAAGGAAAGTCCTAGGGGTGAGGAATTCCTTCTACTCCAACTTTCTAGAGCAGATTAAGGCAGTGAACCTGGTTGCCATGGTGCAAATATCTCACAGGGCTGGCTTTGTTGAGGCAGAAGCTGGCAGAAGGCAAGCTAAAATCTGGATTGTATTTTAAATTAGTAAGTACCCCACGACTTACTCTTGGTTAAAAGTGATGCAAGAGACTGAGCTCATAGTGGCTACCATATGCGATCAGCAGGAGCTCCTTTGGGTTTGCTGAAAGAATTCTGGCACGTACACTTTGAACCATATGGTTTCCTGAAAAGTTCCAGGAAAAACATTTTAGACCCAAATTCCTAAGACTCCAGATACAGTGAGAGTACTCTTGTGTTGGGGGAGGGAGAGAATTTTGTTATGCTTTCTATACAGATGTCCCCAAAGAGCCTCATGTACTCATAGTTGGGTGTTTTGGAAGGTGACTGGATTGTGCAGTTTATAGATGGCTTGCTATTAGGAGGTGGGGTCTTGGTGGGAAGAGGCAGGTCATTGAGATAAGGAGCTGGGAGGGTTTATCTCTCCCTCTCAGGCTCTTCCCTTGAACTCTCTCTTCTTCCCTGTCATCATGCTGTGAGCAGTTCTCCTCTGCCATGCTGTCCTGCCTTGGAGCCAGCCGACTATGGACTGAAACCTCTCCAAACTGTGAGCCAAAATAAAGCTCTCCTCCTTTACGTTGTGGGTGTTGGGTATCATGTCTCAGCAAGGAGGAAAGTGGCTAAGACAAACTTTATAGTAAACTCTAGTCCAATGCATGTTGTCTTCATTTGAACTACCAAATAAGTTTGTTTCAAAGTTGGCATTTACAATGCATTCAGTTTGAGTTTATCAATAATTGTTCTCATTATAACAAATTTTCTTTCCATTTCTCTTCCTCAACTTGATGTACTCTTCTGGTGAACTCTCACTTTGCAATCATACATGCATTTGCTATTTCTTATACAAATTTGTTGTCTTCTCCAGAATTGTTGAACATGTTTTTCAGAAGCCAAGACAGCTATGTCAAAGCAAATGAGATAAGATGGCTTGTTCTAATGTTGACTAGTTACACAACCCAGGAAAAGTTACTACTCAAAATGCAATTTTACTCATTCAAAATGGATTTCATAGCACAGCCTGCCCAAAAGTGTTCCAGTGAGAATTAAGCAATGTGATATATATATATGACACTAACTGGCATATAAGAGCTGCTCAGTAAATATCATTTCCTTCTGGATTCTTTGTGTGCTAAAAGCTCTTGTGACTTTTCCATTTCCCTTTTGGCATTCTGCTGGGCTGCCACTTGCTTAATTTATTATCTGACCTTTTCAAGTCCTTTACTCAGTTCTCCATTCTCAGATCTAGAAATACACTGTTGTTCCTTCCCTGAAACCTACAGTTACCCTCATAGTATTCAAACATTTGCTTCCACCACTGAACATTTCCTCAAGCGCCTTCTAGCTTCTACTCCATGCCTTTTAGCTTGCTCTGCTAGAAGCATTTTCTAATTTAATTACCTTTCACATCTGTTTTTGGGAGGTGGGGAGTCCTGGCCTCTGCCCAGAGTCATTCTTCTTTGAATAACATTTCCTATCAGAGTTACCTATTACAACTTCTCTGTAGTTCCATTTCCAAAGAAAGATTGTCCTTCTCTTGAGAGGTTAAAAAAATAAAGAAAAATGATGGTGGAGAAGCTAATAAATTGCCCAATGTTATTGGGAAATCCTACATATTGAGAGTTAAATTCAGAGTTCATGGAGAACCAAGAAACCATCTTCATTCTCCACTCCGGGCTCTTCTCCAATTTGAGTGGTACAAAGCAAGCACCTTTTGATTTCTTTCTATGTGTTGGTCCCTGAGAATTTTATATAGATAGATCATCTCATCTCATTTTTAATCAGTTCAGTAAATAGATGCAATCATCACCACTCTCATTTTATATATATTGAAAATGAAACTTATAAAGATGTTCAGGGTCACATGGCCAGGCAGTCACTTGGATGACCTGGCTCTGGCACCTGTCCCTTAACCACTGATGTCCCTCAGGATCAAGGCTATTGTCAGTCTAAGAGAAGACAAAAATTTCATCTAACTAATCTTTCCAAGACTTTTTCTCTCACAGGCATTTTAAGAAAGCTCTGACAACTATAAAAATGTTAGTGCCTTGTTCACAGAGCACCAGAATTCTCCACAATATTACAGCAATAACAATAATTGTTGCTATTGAGTATCAGCTACATGAAGGGATACATTAGGAATTTCCCATGTATTATTTAAGTCTTAAAATAACCCTGGTAAGACCATATTATTCTCTCCATTTTACAACATAGAACACTGAGGCTTAAAATAGTTAAGTAGCCTAGGTGGGATTTAATTCAGATCTCTCAGACTCCAAAAACCTTGATTTTTGTTGTTGGTGGTGTTGTTTGCTTTTGTGGCTTTTTTTTCCTTCAAGATACTGTCTTCTGAGTTTTTTGGGGTTTTTTTGGCTTTTAGAAAAAGCATGTATTGCAACTCTTCTTGCCTGTGGTCCATGACTTATGACCATCTTTAATTCTGCAAGAAAAGATTAGAGTGCTAAAGAGATTAAAATGATTCAAGTAATCAATTTCTGATTATCTCAAACTGCCAAGTAAAGCTAGCTTATCCTAGGTGCCAAGACCTTTCACCAAGAAAAGGAATAAAACAAACACAGTATTTTATCTTTCACTATGTGGTTTGCAAATCCCAGAGAAAGGAACTCAGCTGTAAAATTAGGAAACAAAAACCAAATGGTTTACAAGGAAGTTCTAGAATCTATTCTTTTTTTTTAACAGGTAACAGAAGGAGAAGAGACTGAACACTGGGTTAAATAAAGGGATATCAGAATTGTCATATTCCACGGAAAAAATACTGGGGTTTGAGTTCTATTTTCAGTTCTGTACAAGCCATGCTTTCTTGAATCAGTCACTTTACTTCCCCAAGATAGTTTCCTTCACCAAAAAAAAAATGTGAAAAATGGAGCCTTGCTTACCCTATTAGGTTCTTAAAAGAATTAAAACAAAAAGGTGCATTAAATTATTTATAAAGTTTTAGAAAACTATTGCTTCATCCTTATCACTGGCTTTGGCATCAAATGGGCCAGTTTAAGTCCCAATTCAGTCATTATCTACTAAGGGATGCTGTTCAGTCCTACTAAACTCTCTATTCTTTCGGTTTCTTTTTTTTTTTTTTCTTTTTGTCCTGGGGATCAAACTTAGAGCCTCAAACTTGTGAGGCAAGCGCCCTAACCACTGAACTAAATCCCCAGCCTTCTTTTGGTTTCTTTATAAAATGAGCATAGCAAATATTTGTTACCTATTCCAAAACCAATCTCTCCTTCTACCATCCTGACATTATCCATAATATTCGTCCAGGTGGCCACCTTTTCCTCCATGGAGTGCAAATGCTTTAGGTCACCTGACTCCACATTCAGTTGGAAGGGTAAGCTTTGACAGGGCTGAGCAAATCAGGGAATATGATCCACCTGTCACAGTGATTGCTTTGAAGTTAGCAAAGTCTGAAAACTAAAGAAGCTGGTTGAGATATAAGTACATTTATTATCCCACATAGATGAACAAAATAATCAATGCAGATGAACATTTACTGATAAACCAAAGCTTTGTAAAGGAGCTTTCTAGTTCTAATGAGATAGTGTCTAAAGAGAAACTCCATATTTCCATTTTTGACTCTGCTAGAATGACTGGTACCAAACTAGCTCTCCCAGTATAAACAACCAGAGAACTGGACAAAATAAATAAAAGAACTATTCCTAGATATGCAAAAAGCACAGCACGAAAGACATGTCAGAGTTAAACTGCTGAAAGGCAAAGATAAAGACCAACATTAAAATAAACAAGAGAAAAATGACAATATTACACCCAAAGGAAGGAATCCAAGTATTAGCTGACTTCTCATCAGAAATGGTGGCACCAAGGAGAATGGAACCATATCTTTACAGTGCTATATGGCGAGGTGGGGGACTGCCAACCCAGAATTCTATGTCTACGAAACTTAGCTTTCAAAAAGCTGAAGTAAACTAAAGATATTCTCAGATAAAGGGGAACCAAGAGACTTCACTGCAGATATATACTACAAGAAATGTTAAATGGATTCTTCAGATTGAAACAGAATGATACTAGATGGCAATCTCATCCTCCAGAAAGAAAGAAAAGTCTCAGAAATTGTAAATGTCTGGGTGAATGTAAAAGGCCTTTTCTTGACTTTTTTCTTTAATGTTTATTAAGCACATAACTATTTAAGGCACAAATAATAATAATGCTTTATGAGGTTATAATATATGTAACTGTAATAATGTATTTAACAGTTATAGATAACATGCTGTCAGTTTATATTGTATATAGGTGTAATAACATATTTATCTGTTAAAGCATAAAGTATAGGGTATACCTAAACTTAAAAGGTTGCAATATTTCTATATTTTAAATGAGATGGTACATTATCGACTATAAATAAATTGTGAAAAGATAAGGATGTGTTTTATAATCCCAGTGACATCCTAAAAAATATTCAAACAAACAGCAGCAAAAAAAAGTGCAGGGAAAGAGACACAGAGAAACAGAAACAATACACAAGTAGAAAACACAAAATACAATGGTGGACTCAAACCAATCATAACAATACATTAAGTATTAATAATCTAAACATTCCAGTTACAATGTAGAAATGGTCAGACTGGATTAAACCTAAAAGAACACTAAGGGGCTGGGGATTTAGTTCAGTGGTTACAGTGCTTGCCTTGCAAGCACAAGGTCCTGAGTTTGAGCCTCAGCACAAAATAAGTAAATAAATAAATAAATAAATAAATAAACACTAAGCTACATCATGTCAACCAAAGAAACACTCTCAATGTTAAAACTCATAGAGATTGTAAATAAGTGGATGGAAATAGATGTACCACAAAAATAGTACACATTAGAAGCCCAGGGTATCTATATTAATATCTTTTAAAAATTAGGCTTCATGCCAAAACGTATTAGCTGGGGTACAAAAGGACATGTGATAATGATAAAAGAGTTGATTCATCAAAAAAGCATAAGAATCGTGTATGTGTATGCACCCAGTCACAGGGCTTCAAAATATGTACAGCATTGATAATTTCATAACCAGAGTTAAAAAATTTTAATTGCTGATACATCAGTCTCAGCAACTGGTAGAACTAGATAATGTCACCAAAAAACATACATGGTATGTTAGTTATGGTTCATGAAAGGAATAGATTTAATATGAAATATATGTATGAGTATAAAGGACTTACTAGGTAGGCTTACAGGATTGGAAGCAGAAGAATGCCAGTGGCCGTCTGTGGAATCAGAGATGAAAGACCGCTAAATGGCCATCTGTGCACTGGAGAGCCAGAGGATCCAGTCAAAGTCTAAAACCGGAAGTTCACAGTACAGTATGGTGCAAGTCTGTGTAGGAAAGCCAGAGGGTCTGCGCTGGAAGGCCAAAGGAACTGGAGACAAACATCTAAAGGCAAAAGTGAAGACCAGAGCTCATCTGAAGCAAAAAGGGCAGACTTCCTACTTTCCCTTTTTATTTCCTTCCAGCTATAAGCCTATTGGTTAATGCCACCCACATCCCCAGTGCATCCTCCTTCCTTAGTTTGCAGCATACATGCCAATCATCCAAAGACACACCCAGAACTTCACAAATGTGCTAGACAGTTACCCATCACAAATGATTTGAAAAATATTACCGACAGTCCTAAAAATACAGTAGGAGAATTCCCAGCACACACACACACACACACAAAATACAGTAGGAGATACATTCCTCTCAATGTCCATGACAAATTTATCAGGATATACCATATTCAGAGTCATAAAAACAATCTTGATAAATTTAAAATACTAAAAAAATGCAGAGGACATTCTCTGAAAATAATGGCATTAAATTAGAAAACAAAAAGAATCAGATATCCAAAGTGCCAAAACACTTGAAAATCAAAAACCACATGAACAAGTAATCAATGAATCAAAGGAGAAATCAAAAAAGAATTAGAAGATATTTTAATTTGGTAAAAATCCAACACCCAAAATTTACTGGATGAATTAAAGCATTGCTTTGAGAGCGAAAAATACAGCTTTAAATTCAAAAAGAATAAAGATCTAAAATCAACAATCTTGAGTAATCACCTTAAAAAGTAGAAAAAGAACAGGACACAAAATTAACATTTAAAAATCAATAGCTTTTCTCTACAACGATAATGAACTTGCTGAAAAATAATCGGAAAAAAAATTCACATTTGGTTAAAAAGAAAACCCTAGGAATCTACCTAATCAAGGAGGTAAAAGATCACTACAATGAAAATTACAAAACACTGAAGAAAAAAAACTGAAGAAGACACTAGAATATGAAAAGACCACTCATATCCATGGGCCAAGAGAATTGCTGAAATATTAATGACAATATTGCTCAAAGCAATCTACAGATTCAATGCACTCAATATCAAAATTCCAATGACATTCTTCTTCTAGGACTAGGGGGAAAAAAGTCCTAAAATTGCAAACACAAAGACCCACAATAGCCAAAGCAATCCGAAGCAAAAAGAGCAATTCTGGAAACATCACAATACTTGATTTCAAAGTATGATACAAAGCCACAGTAACAAAACAGCATGGTACTGGTACAAAAATAAACACATAGACCAATGGAAAATACAGTAAAGGACACAGAAACAAGTACAACACAACCATAGCCATCTGATTCTTGACAAAGGAGTCAAAAGACACATGCTGGAGAAAAGATGGCCTCTTCAACAAAGGGTGCTGGGAAAACTGGATATCCATAGGTAGAAGATGGAAATTAGACCCCTATCTCTCACCTTGTACCAAAAAATAAGTTCAAAATAGACCAAAAACCCAGGTATAAGACATGAAACCTTGAAACTCCTAGAAGAAAATATAGGGGACACACTTGAAGTCACAGGCACAGGCAAAGAATTCCTGAATGGGATTTCAAAAATGAAGAAATAATAAGAATCAACAAATGGGACTTCAGCAAATTAAAAGGGTTCTGCCCAACAAAGAAAACAATGGTCAGAGTGAAGAGACAGGCCACAGAACGGGACAAAAATCTTTGTTAGCTACCTTTTTTTTTTTTTTTTTTTGACAAAGGGTTAATGTCAAATATATAAAAAGAAACAAAAACTCAGAAAATTTAAGACCAAAAAATAAATAAATAAATGTTCAATGAATAAATGAGCAAATGAATTTAATAAACGGAAGAAGTAAAAGTGGCCAACAAGCATATGAAAAAAAATTATTCAACATCTTTAGCCATTAGAGAACTACAAATCAAAAGTATATTGAGATTCTATCTCATTCCAAGCAGAATGACTATCATCAAGAATACAAAAAGAAGCAATTTAATGTACAGGGTTACCTACATACCCATGTTTATTGCAGCATGCCCATTAGCAGATAAATGGATGAAAAATTTGGTACATTAAACACACCAGAGTATCACTCAGCCATAAAGAGGAACAAAATTATATCACGTGCAGGAAAATTGGAGATCATTGTGTCAAATGAAATAAGGCAGATTCAGACAGAAAAGTATCACATGTTTTTCCTAACATGTAGAATCAAAAAAAAAAAAGATGAAATAAAGATACATGAAAGTAGAAGGGAGATTATTATTAGACAGAAGGAATGGAATAAGGAGGCGGAGGGAATAGGGGTAAGGGTTGGTAATGGGGGGAAGGATGTGATCAAAATATGAATGTATGAAAAACCTCACGGAAACCCAGTACTTTGTAAAATTAATATGTACAAACAAAATACATTTATTAAATTATAAAAAGAAGAGCAAAAGTAAACTTACATTAAGCAGAAGGAAAAAGATAAACTGATGAAAATCAATGAAAAAGAAAAATGAAAAAGATGAAATCAGAGTTTGTTCTTCAGAAAATTTAGTAAAATTAAGAAAACTCACTAGGCTGCTCATGCACTCATAGGTGGGACTTTAGGACAGCGATCAGATTACGTTAGACCTTACTTGCTGTCAGGAGTTGGGGTTCAGTCACAAGAGGCGGGTCACACTGTGGGTGTGACCGGAAAGGGTCTGTCTCCCTTCCTGGGGCCTGCCTTGACTCTTTGCCTCCCCGCCGCCACGCCTTGAGCAGCTGCCCTCCGCAGTGCCCCACTGCCATGCTGTCTGCCCTCTGAGCCAACAAATATGGATGCAAATGTGAGTCAAAGTAAGCCTCTCCCTTTAAATTGCAAGTGCTGGGTATTGTGTCTCAGGAACGAAAAAGCGACTAAGAAAGATGACCAAGAATTAAAGAAAATACAAATTACCAATATCAGAAGACTTGAAAAAGGGGAATCATTACAAATCTTAACAATGTTAAAAATAAAGGCAATATTAGAAACCACTTTGTGCCAATAGCTTTGACAACTTAGTTGAAATAAATTCCCGAAAGATATAAACTCCTAAAATTGACACAAGAAAAACTAAAAAATCGAATAGCTTCATATCTATTAACAAAATTAAATTCTTAATTAAAAACCCATTGTCAGCAGATGTTTAGCCTATATGGACCTGATACCTATAAGACAATTACGTACATGCGTGTATGTGTTTGTACATACATACACACATACATACACCTCTGTGGGATTCCCTGACCACCAAGCCCTTAGGAGATCCTTTAATGTCCCTCCCTGGGGCTGTCCTGAACACTCTGGCTCACAGGGTGGCTCCCTTCACTCACATTTGTTACACTCACTCACCTCCTCACACTGCTGTGTCTTCTCTTTTAAAAAAGATGATCTGTTCTAATGGGAAGGGACTTCTTTTTGCTTGGATCTTCCCCTGAGGCCATGAGGAGGCATTTAAAAAATACTTAGTGGTGGCACAGAAGAACAGAGACTTTTGCCTTCTCAATCAGTCTGATAGCTAGAGAGTACATTATTCTACACTTGATGAATTTTCTGAGACTGATTCCCATAGATGAAAACAATTAATTGTCATTTGTTTGATTAAAGAGTTCATGTATTGGACACCTACTTCAGCAACAAGGCTAAGTAAGAGAGCTTCAGGTCTCAAAATTAAAGCCTCTATTCATGGCCCATAATAACAGAAAAAACAGGAATATTGTTACCTTCTTGTGGGATCCTGGATTGCTGCTGTCCTATCTGTGACAGAGGACTTCAGTAGGGGGAATTCTGGGTCAGGGTTGAGGGTAAATTCAGGCAGAAATGTGTCCCTGCCTTTGATTCCATTCCACTGTAATGGCATTTAAATTTCAGCATAAATTTTGAATGTCCTCTTCAAAACTCATGCTAAAAATTTAAGCGCCATTTTAACAGTATTAAGAAATGAGGACTCTAAGAAGTGATCAGGCCATGAGGACTCAACCCCAACCCTCATGAATGGATTAATGTTGCTGTTGAAATAGCTGATTAGTCATCGCCAACATGTTTGTTGTAAGAGCAAACTCTCTCTTGTTCTTGTTCTTTTTATCTCTCTCCCTTTCTCACCATGTGATGGAAGCCCTTGCTATGTTACAGTGTAGCAAGAAGTCCCTCATCAGACGTGGGTAGCTTACTCTTGAACCCCCCAGCCTCCAGAACTGTGAAAAGTAAAATTCTTTTCATTATAAATTATCCAGTCTGTGATATTTTGTTACAACAGCAGATAATGGACCAAGACAATTCCAGTCATCTCCTCTATCTCCAGGATTATCCCTTTCCTGCACCTTTGATGATCAGTGTTATAGTTTGGATCAGGAGTATCCTCAAAGGCCCATGTGTTAAAGGTTTGGTCCCAGCCTGGGCTGCTATAGGAATGGTGGAAGGAAGTTGAAGATGTGTCTTTGAAAGAGATATTGGGACCTTGGCCCCTTCCTGTCTCTTTTCTCTGCTTCCTTGCCACTGTGAGGTGAACATCCTCCTCTACCATGTACTCACTATGGGCTACTGTGCTCCCACAAGCCTGAGGCAACAAGGCCAAGTGATCATGGACTGAACTCTCTGAGGCCAGGAGTCAAAATAAACCTTCCCCCTTTTTAAGTTTATTATCTCGGGTATTTTGTTATAATGGTAGAAAGCTAACACAGTCAGGGTATGGAATATCCTCATAGCTCCTATATTCTCTAAAAGAGAGGGAGGATTCTTGGTTCTGGAAGATAAGAAACCAAGGAGCATCATCTTCAGAGAACTAGAATTAGAGAAGAGGAAAAGGATGATGAATCCAGGAGAAGCCTGGAAAAATTACACAGACAGGGCTCCAACTGTGCATGACCAGAAACCTCTCAGTGGCTCGGCATGGACAGGGACACTGAACAATTCTAACTACAGTGGGACACTCAGCTGCTGAGAACTGTGGCAAAACCCCCTTCTGTCAGGTAAACAAGGTCTGAGCCTCTGAATTTGTAAGTGTCTCCCCCGTCACTTCTCAGCATGAAGAAAGTCGATTATAATTTTCAAAAATACTGCTATTATCACCTTAGTTAGCATGTTATGCACTGTCCTGTATCCATCTCCTCTCGGGGAACTGTCTCAAAATCATGTTGTCTTCATCAGTTTGCTTCTATGAAAAAGAAAACATGAAATGTGGGGACTCCAGAATTGAGAACTGTATCCCAAGACAAGATGTGGAAGGCTCAGCTGTGGGGTGGAGGTGGTCAGGAAGTTTGTGTTTCACATCTTACGGAAGATACAAAAGCTTGCTTAGTTGTGTCGTAAACTGGAACAACCTTGGGAGAAAAACAATAAGATTCACTGAGACAACTTAAGTGAGACCCCTCTTAACACAAACTGGGAAAAAACAAGGGTCAAATGAAGTAATGTTGGGGTGAATTTATTTTTAGGCCTTCTTGTTTGAACGACAATATTCTCTGTCAGATCACAAAAAGAAAAGTGAAATATCTGTCCCTATGGAGTTAAACACGGAGATCCAAAAATCCTTCTGTCCTACAGCCTCTATGTGTCATCAAACTGATGTGGACCAGCCAGTTGGGATGCTCCCAGCAACTGATAACCAAGAGACTTTTAACAGCAGTGAGAAGTCCTTCCAGACAGCTTACTTGGATAATGTCATTGAGCTGATTTCCATGAGCACAGAATTGTTTGTTGTAAACAGATTTCGCATGTTCTTCACTTTTCTTGGTTTCATTTCTTATTTAGAAAGTCGGCATAGCCCATGTCTGAACAAAGTAATGTGATAGGACAGGATAACCAGGCATGTATTCATTCCAGTCATGCTTGGAACCAGGAAACTGCAGAAACATGGAGTGGAGGGGTAATCATTGTGCATACATAGGGCGTGTGTGTGTGTGTGTGTGTGTGTGTGTGTGTAGACAGGTATGCAAATCTTAAGGGATTTAAGGGAGAACTTTAAGGGAGATCTTAAGGGAGAATTCAGTAATTTCCCCATAAACCATGGGAAAATTTTTTAAAATTTGCTGATACAGATTTATCATCACCATTTAAGGGATCAACCTCTTCTGCTCTTTCGGGTTTTACTATGCTTAAAACTTCTTTTCTTCTTTGGAATTTAATGTGAATTTACTGCCTTCTCTTCTGCACTAATTCCCAGCCCTTGCTATACATTGGAATTATCTGGGAATTTTTACACACCATTGCTGCCTAATCCCATGTATTGCTCAGCTTTCCCAGACTGGAACACAGTATCCAACACTCACAACTTAGAGGCAGAGAGGTTTCATTTAGCTCATGGTTTTGGAGAATTCAGTCCATGGTTGACTGGCTCAAAGGAAGAAACATCACAGCAGAAAAGTGTGGTGGAGCAAAGCTGCTTAGTTTATGGCCGGGGGAAGCAAAGGAGGGGAAGACTGCCAGAGAGGAATGGGTAAAGGACCAGACAGAACCCAAGGCCATGCCTGATGAACCATCCAGACACACCCAGAAGTATGCTCTGTCAATCCCTAAGGAAGACCCCAAGGCCAGCCAAGTTGACACTCCATCCTAACTGCTACATCCTACTTCCAAAAATCCTGATTTCATAGGTCTTAGAATGCAACCTAAGCATCAAGTTACTGTAAAGTTCCTCCACTGATTCTGATATGCAGCAAAGTTTGAAAAAAAAGAGCTCTCATACTCTGTTACTCAAAGTGTGGTCTGAGAACCTGGAAATTGGTTCAGAAATACAAATTCCTAGGCAACACCCAGGCCCTCAGACTCAAGCCTAGATGATTCAGGAACACATTAAGTTTAAGATGGATTGCTCTACTTTTCTGTACCTTCCTTCCATTCTGGTGAACAGCAGTTCTTAAGTGTGGCTGTGCATTTGGATCACCTGGAGCAAGCCTTTCAAACATATCAATGCCTGGGTCCTCTCTCCAGAGATTGTGATGGCTTGAGTGTGACCCAGATATGGTTTTAACATTTTTTCTATAGCTTTGCAGGGCATTTTAATGTGAACTCAGGACTGAGATACACTGCTATAGGAAGATGTTTTTCTTGTCTTAATTTAATAGCCTAGCAGTGGTGGCAAACCTATGGCACACATGATACTCTGTTTTTCATTTAATACACAAGATGTTAATGTACGAGTTGTTTTTTTCTAAACGAAAACCTCAGTATTCAGGTTTAATTGAGGTATCGGCACTTTGAAAATAAGTGGGTTTTGGGCTGCAGTTTGTCACTCGGTCTCTAAAAGGTTCATCATCACTGGTGCTGTATAAAGTGGTCATTTCCATGAACGATCATTCATAAAATCATATTGGATTAAATGAAAAAATATACTTACAATATTAAGACAGTCCCTGGCAGATAGTAAATATTCAGAAACTGTTATATTTTAACAACTTTATAAAAGAGCAGTTTTAGGTTCACAGCAAAATGCAGAGGAAGGTACAGAGATTTCCCGTGTGCTCCCTGCCCCAACACATGCACAGTCTCCCAGGCTGTCAAAATCCCCACCTGAGCAGTACATTTGCTACAGGTGATGAAGCTACACTGAATCACTCAAAGGCCAGCTTCATTAGGGTTTACTCTTGGTGTTGGTCATTCTCTGGGTTTAGACAAGTATTCAGTAACATGCATCCACCTTTGTAGTATTGTTAAAAGAAAAATTACAGGAGGCCATTGCTTGGGAATAAGCTGTCACACTTAGATCCCAGCAGACTATGCTAAAAATCAAAATGGAGTTACTCATACTAAAGTGCCACATTAACAGGCAAAAACTAAGTTATTTATCTGACCTCTGAGAAATCAGGAATAGAAAGACAATTGCCAAATTTCCCAAATGGGCTAGTTTCAACTGGCATAATGAAGTTTCCGCTGCCCTAATCTTTACACAAAAAAGTAACTTGAAGTAACCTGATGTTAACCCATATGTTATTTTTCTATTTTTCTGCCTCTCTGTTCCCATCTTATGGGGGAAGTAATTTAAAAATTACTAATTCACTTTGTTTTTGGTTTCTGCTTTCATCAGCCCATGCCTGTCTATAAAACCAACCTCTTAACTGGGCGTGGTGACATATACCTGTAATCTCAGCACTCTGGGAGGCTGAGGCAGGAAGATTGAAAGTCTGAGCCCTGATTGGGCAATTTAGCAATTTAGTGAGAATCTGTTTCCAAAAAAAAAAAAAAAATTTAAATGGGGTACAGGGAGGTGACTGAGGATATAGTTCAGTGCAAAGGCCCTGGGTTTAAGTCCTAGTAGCATAGAAGAAGTAAAACCAAATAAAATCATTAACCATCATCAGTGGTATAATCCACTGATTAGGTCATAATTTGATGGCATATTTAGAGGTGATGGAAGCAGGAAGTGTGGCCTAGTAGAAGGAAGTAGGTATTGGAGGCATGACCTTGTGGACTATTTCTGGGCCCCAGCCCTATCCTTGCTGGCTCTTTTGCTCTTTTTCTGTCCTTCCTGGCTGCCATGAGGTAAGCAGCTTCCTTCTGCCATCCTTTCCACTGAGATATTTCTGCTTCATCACAAGCCTAAAAACAAAGGAGTCAGCTGACCGTGGACTCAACCTCTGAAACCATGAGCCAAAATAAATCTTTTCTCCCCTAATTTGCTTTTCTCAGCTCTTCAGTTACAATGAGGGAAAGCTAACACAATGACTGGTTAAATGATTGTTTCCTAGAGAAGACTGGAATAAGTAAAGCAGTGAGATCCAGACTCCACCCTCCAGCATTTGGAGGCGCACCAATATTTTTCCCCAACAAATCCATTCATAATTGATTTGGTCTCATACAATAAGGGCTCACTATGTCAAAACACAGGCTTAAGTCTCATTGAATCCCTAATTGTCATTACCTTCACTTTACAGGTAAGAAAAGCTTTAGGAAGTGGCAGAGCAGCTACTTAAATCTGTCTCTGTCTGCACCCAAAGTCCAGGATGCAATCACTGTATACATTCCCCTTTTGTTAGTAATTATTACCCTCACTTTGTTTGTTATCAAAATAGGCAGACATAAGGTTTTTGTAAGGTGATCCTCAGGAATTTGGAATAAGACTTCAGCCATTTGAAATAGTGTTAGTTTACAGAATGCAAGGTACTTTTCTGTAAGAGTCAAGTTCTAAACATTATGTAGAAAGATACTGAGGGTTAATACAAGAGTTCATGTGACCTCTCAATTCACATGAGCCTGATTTACCTCTTCTCTTATGAAGTAATATTTTTAATGAGAATTTGGTGTATCATGCTGAGCTAGATGATAGTAACTGCCCAACTGGTGGCCCCCACAAAGAGCCTGAAGCCCTGTCCTTCCCACCTGAACTCAGCTGAGGCTCGCCTTTTTCTTCATCCTGACACAGTGTAACTCTCTTCAAAGAGAGACGCCACAGATTTTGTTCCACAGTTTCCTGTATGAAAGGCAGATGGGCAGATGTGCTGTTCCTCACCTTAACTCTGCTCCTGACTATACACATTTCACTCCCATATCCTCCCATGTCCCCCTCTTTAGTAGTATTTTTGGGTCTGCATTTTACTGCATGTGCTCTGACATCCTGAAACATCTCCCCAAGTAGTACCCCATGCTCCTCCTTGATCTATCTAACAATCCCAGGAGAAGGCTTGCTCCCCTCATTCTTAGTCTGACCTCCTATTTCCATGTGCGGCAGTTTTGGCTTCAGATTGGAGGCCCCATTTGCACGTGGTGTCCCAGCAGGCGTTTTCAAACGCCTGGGGCTGACATTTGGCGGGGATTTGCACCCGGAGTAGGACAGCAAGATGACCTCAGCAGAGCCTGAAAAATGGCCCATAATTGTGTAGCGCACTTAAGGAAATGAAATCCCAGCAGGTTTCTGATTTTCCTCCTTAATTAGCTTCCTCTATTCCCTTAGGCATTTATTTGTTCCCTCAGTGAGATCCTACCCCATAAATTTTCCTTTGTCCTGGCTGGCTCACAGGTGTTAAGTAAATGCCAGAGCAGTCACCCTCACAGCTTCAGAGAGACTTTGCAGTCCATGCAGGGCCCTTGGCCTGACAGGTCTGCCAATGCTAAGGGGGTGCTTGCATCACACCTTCTGTCTGGGGAACAAGATTTCAGCAACACATCTCTGCTTGCTGGCAGAGCACTCTAAGAACTTCTATAAATGTGCATTTATTCCTATCAAGTCTCTGAGAGTCTGTAATCATTTATTTTATACATGTTAAAGACTTCCTGTCCCATGATCTCAAAGTGTTCTAGAGTGAAAAGCTCAAGTTAAAATAAACCATTAGCTAATTATGCCTCAATTAGCTAAAACATTAATCCCACTCTTGAAGCTCAGATTAAAACAACTCAAATTTTTGATCAAATGGTGCCAGTGTTCATTTTAGAGATAAATGTTATAAATCTCACCATCACACTAAATTTAAAATCCCACATAATAAGAAAAGATCAGGTGATCTATAGAATCAATTTCTGTCCCAACAGCCTCTCTGTCCCTTGAACCTTAATGGCTCCATGGCTGTGATCACTATATTAACCATTTTAAAGAAAAAAATGGGAAAAGTTAAGAGAGAAAAGAACTAGGGAAAGAATAGAAATCTTTTACTTCTATATTAGGAAACCTGAATCCTTATTTCTATGGCTGAATTACGCTTCTGGGTAAAACACTGCTAGCCAAATTTCTCTTGGATAATGTAATTCAGAGTGCTGCTGCTGAGACATTAATCTGTGTTTTCCTCGTGTTGGATGGGACTAGAAATTTATTATTCAATTATTCGTCCATTCATTCAACGTGTACTGGGGGTTAAGATGAACATATACTTTATTATTTAAACAGGAACAATTTAGAGTGTGAAAGGAGTGCTGTATTAATCCCACCAAGACAATGAGCTCATACTAGAATTATTATAAACAAACCAGGATGCACAATTACCCCAATTTTTGTGTACTTTCTATATGCCTCAAATTATACTGTCTTGTGGAAACAGAAAATATCTGTGGAAAAATGGGGAGAAGAGATGTTCTTTGAATTTCAGATCGAAAATCAGTGGTAACTCTCACCTGCTCTCAAAATACCAAAAGGTTTTGTGAGCTTATTTGCTTTTCCAAGTGAAATAAAAAATACATGCTTGAGTCATTCAACCAGTGATTTTTCTGGCTTTACAAATGTTCTCTACCTAAATAGGTTCTAGTTTCTTCTCTGCCTTTGTTTGAGAATAGGTTGAAATTTTAAGAGATAATTCTATATTTAGTGGCATTGATACAGGATGAGTAGGCCTTTGGGACCTAATCTGATACAAAAATTATTCTCCCCCAGAATGAGGAAACCATTCTCTCACCGCACAAGGGAATAGTATACAAGATAGTGGAGATCTAATTTAAATTTTCTCTGTGTATATTTTAATCAATAAAATAGAACAAAAAACTTTTTTTCCACTTTTTAAAATTAGGGAATATATACATACTTCCAAAGTATTTTCTTCTAATAACCGACTCTGAATCCTATACCAGATTGGAGCAAACCTTTCCCTTATGATGTCAAAGTGCTGAATGTGTGGTGACTTTGCACAGGGAGATCTACACCAGGGGAAAACAGCATAGTTCCAGCAGCCCCATGGGACTAACCTCCACAGTTTCCTTGCAGTTCCAGTTCTTCCAATCCAATCCACCCTCTGAGATCACACCATTTCATTCAGTCTCTCCATGCACTTGGGTCGAAACAAGTAAAAGTTTCAGCTTCCACCCTTTCAAACATCAGATGTAGATGTTCCCATGGCCAGCAAGAAAGCCAAAAAATGACTGAAATCTCTATTGAGCTCTGGGAAACAGGCCACGTAATAAGGAAGAGGGCGGGAACTTCCCTGAGTGTCCCACAGTGAAGTCACTTTTGGCTCTGTACTGATTATGTAAATGGCCCGGGTGATTGGATTCTGAGTGTGAATATGGTTCTGAACTTTGTGACCTTGGGCAATGCTGGGGCCGATCCGTTCCCCCCATTCTTAAAATTTGCATGTTGAAGTCCTGAGCTTCAGGTGATCATACTGAGAGATAAGACCTTTAAATTGTCAGTTAATGCACTTATGAGACCCTAATCCACTTAGGAGAAGAGGAACTTTGGACACACACAAGTCCGCCCACAGAGTAGGCCACATGAGGACACAGAGAGAAGGCAGCCATCTGCGAGCCAAGAAGCGAAGCCTTAGGAGGAGCCAAACTTTCTGACACCTTGATCTTGGACTTCTAGCCTCTAGAGGTGTGAGAAAATTGATTTCTGTTGTCTTAGCCACCTAGCCTACAGTGCTTTGTTATGGCAGCCCTAGCAAACCAATACAGGTAATTAAATGTGGCATAAAATATACACCAAGGATATGCCAAGATGAAGCTAAATGAGAAAGAACAATTAGTCTTATTTTGCAACAAAGGGTTCATTATACAAACTTGTATTGCATAGAATATATTTATCTAAAAAAATTTTTTTTAAAAAAACAATATATTTATCTATTTACCATCCAGGAGAGAAGCTAGTATGTGCAAGTATATCTCTTTCAAGATTTGGCACTTTCCTGCTGTAGCTCAAAATACAGTGAACTGCTTTAGGCTGATTATATTAAGTTGAACCTACAAAATTTTAATGTTTCAAACACAGAATTCTAAATATTGTAATACACTGCAAAAGCAGAAAGGAAAAAAAAGTATGTCACATCTGTGTCATTTTTAACCTCCTTTCCCCATTCGATTTGTCACCAAGTCCCCTAGAAATAACCCTTGACTCTGCTTCCCTTGTCAGTACTGACTGCTACTGGCTTATCATCAAACCCATGTCACTTCTAGTCCACTCTATTACCCACCAATAGGTCTTCAGAGGGAATACAGTATTGTGTAGTGGTTAAGGATCACAGTAGATTGCTTCAATTAGAGCCCCAGCCTGTCACAGCTCTGTCACTCATTCATTGTGACTTCACCCAACCTAAGTGTATTAGTCAGTGATTTGCAAGGGAATAGATTTAATACAGGACACATAAATGTACAGGATTATCTTATAATATTCACCCAAAAAGTCAAATGCAGAAGAGCGCAAGAGATCTGTCTGCATGGTAGAGACCCAAAGAATCCAGCCGGAGGCCTAGAGCTCAAGGCAATGTCTTGTGCAAGTCCGCATCAGGGATCCGCGCCGGAAAGGCCCAAAGGCCGGTGGTGGAAGGTAGAAAGTCTGTGCCAGAAGGCTGGGGGATCCACACTGGAGCCAGGAAGCGACACTCAGGACCAAGGCCAAGACCAGAGCTTCCCGGAAGAGAATAGTAGCCATCCCTGTGACGGTGAGGACCTGAGCTTCTCTGACCATGAGAACAGCCAAGTTTGTATCAGAAAAACCAGCCGCAACAAAGCTTCTCCTGGCAAATCAGCGGCCTGCAGTATCCCCCCTCCCGTTCTCCTTTATGAGGTCTTCCAGCAACAATCCTCAGCTGGGTCTTCCACACCCCAAGCCACGCTGACTCAGTTCGGCTGGGCGTCCCCGCTCAAACTGACCATTCATTAGTCCACCACACTAAGCCTCCAAATCTTCCTGAAAAAATAGAGACCAAAACAGTGCCTCACAGTGCTGGTGGAGAGCTAAATGAAATAACAAATAAACAGCCTTTGATGTAGTTCATGGTAAAATATTCAGAAAATATTGGATGTGGTATTATCAGCCTTATAAAATCTGTTACTGTGTCGTGTTTTATCATGCTTTCTTCTGCATAATTCCACCAGCCGCAATTTTCTCATGTTTACTTCTTGTAGTTTATGTTATAAAGTCACTAGACATGTTGGTTCTACTTCTTCAAATATCACAGCCCTCTCCTGCCCAACACTAAGGTATGTATGAGGGGACCAAATCCTCTTTAGCTGAAACACTCTGTCTGTGTTGGACACCAGTAGCTCTACAATATTCACTGTAGCAGAATATTTGCCATAAACAACATACAAAGAAAACAGGTTTGTTTTGGGTCACAGTTTTGGATGTTCCAGTTCACAATTGGTTTGCCCCGTTGCTTTTGAGCCCTTCACAAGGCAGCACATCATGGCAGGAGGATGTGGCAGCGCGAAACCACTCACCTCATGAGCCAAAGGAGAAAGACAAAGAAGGGTCCAGGTCCCAGGATTCCCTGCAGGGGCACACCCCTTACTATCTGTGGACCTCCTGCCAGGCCCCAGCTCTCAAACGTCTCACAACGCCACAGGCAGGGGACCACACCTTTTACCTGTGAGCCTGTGGGGGACATTGAACAACTCAACTGTAGTACTGTCCTGACATTTCTCGTTTCCCCATTATCATCCCATTCTCCCTGCTCTCAAGTTCTTTTTCTAAAGCACAGAGCTCATCTTTACAGTTCTTCTCTGTCCTGTTCTCATTTATGAGACACACCTTTCGTGGGGCCCACAGTGTCTTCGTCCAGCCAATTCTCCACATTCTTCCTCCAGTCATCAGGCCAGGACCGGGTCTACACACCGCAGATGCTCAGCAAATGTTGGTTTATGGAAAAGAAAGTTTAAAAAATACATGCTGGCTCAAAGGCCTGCCTCTCCTCTACCAGCAATACCCGTTATCTTAGTGTCCTAGGGCTGCTGTAACAAATTACCACAATTTGATGGTTTAAACAACAGAAACTCATTGTGTCATAGATCTGGAGCCCGGAAATCCGAAATCAAGGTGTCAGCAGGGTCGTGCCCCCTCCCAAACTGCTAGAGGAAAATCTATCCTTACCTCTCCCAGCTTCTGGTGGCTCTTCATGTTCCCTGGTTTGTAATTCCGTCCCTCCAATCTCTTCCTCTATCTTTACCAGGCCCCTTTCCCTGTGTTTTTTCTGTGTCTGTAACTTAAATTTTTCTCTTTCTTTCTTTCCCTCTTATAATAAGGTCACCAGCTGTCGGACTTAGGACCCACCTCATGACCGGGATGATCACATGTGAAGATCCTTATTTAGATATAGCTACAGAGTCCCAGTTTCCAGATAAACTTACAGTCACAGGTACCTGGGGCTAAAACTTGGACATATCTTTTTGGAAAGGACAACTCAATCCACTTATCTGACAAGAGTAAGGGAGGCCAAGGGGTCAGGAGAGATTAGAACGCAGAACTCTGACCACTCCTGGGAACGACATGGGTTTTTTATTTGCATCTGATACAGTTCAGAGAACAAGGATGCATGAGTGCCGAGCAGGCCACCTGGCCACAGCTCTTGAGCTAGCCCAGGGTAGTAAGAAAAGAGCCAGTGCCCTTGTTTTGGACCAACTTAATAAAGTTTTTTAGTTTTGTTTTTGTCTTATGAAAGAAAATTTATTACTATGAAAAATTTAAAAAACAAAAAAATCACATTTATTATCTCAAGTTGTTTTTCTTTGGATCTAAAATGTCCTCAAAGGCTGATTGCATTGAAGGTTTGGTTACTCGCTGCTAGGCTTTTGGGAAGTGATTGGATCATGAGGGTTTAATTTTATCATTCTTGATAAGTTCATTAGCTGAAAGGGCTGTTGGGAGGTGGGGCCTAGTTGGAGGAAGTAGGTCACTGGGGGTGTGCCCTCGAGGGATGTATCTTATCCCCTGCCCTTCCTCATAGACTCTCTCTCTTTCTCTCTCTCTCTCTCCCTGTCTTTCTTCTTCCTCCTTCTCTCTTTCTCCCTTTCTCCCTCTCCCTCCCTCTCCTCCTTTCCCTCTGCCTCTCTCTTCTCTTTTCCCAGCTGCCATGAAGTGAGCGGCTTTGCTCTATCATGCCCTTCTGCCATGGTGTTTCTGCCTCATCTCAGGCCTATAGCAATGGAATCAGCTCACTATGACTGAAACCTCTGAAATTGTGAGCCAAAATATGCCTTTTCTGCTTTAAGGTGACTTTCCCAGCTATTTGTCACAGCAACAAAAAACTGACCAACACACAATTACTCTCATATCTTTTTTGCCCCTTTCAGGCTTAGATTTCTTGTTATTTTTAGTAGGTGAATTTGCACTGAATAACAACTTGAATTCTGCTTTTCTTTAAAACATAAACTCTACATTCTTTTCATTAAATTAACACTCTTTAAATATTTTCCTTAATGTATGTTAAATTCAGTCTTTACATTTTTCAAAATTATACCCATATGTAATTTAGAAGTTTTTAAGGTTGTTCCAAAAAAGGAAAATAAATGACAAAAGGATTGTCAAAATACCAATCCTCTATGCTATGGCCTCCTCCCACTTCCTGTTACCTGATAATTACTTTTGATTTTTTCAGCTGATTCTTTACATGTTTATTTCCATGTGTCTCAGTAACATGTTTATAGTCATATTTCCTGATTTGTCAGTTTCATACATTATTTATTGGCTACATGGCTCCTCTGTCTAGATTGCTTCTCTACCTTTCCCATGTCCGTCATCACTACCCAAACATGCATATACACATTCACACACATATTCACATCCACCCATTCATTTCACCTATGTGCATACATATCTACACATACATTCACATGGGCTCACATACATCACATTTCATTCACACATACATATATACACACTCATGCACACATATACACACACATACACAAAATCTCTCCCCTTATCTGCACAACATATTTATTTTAATAAATATTAAAATATTAATTTAGTATGTTAATTTTGTTTAAATCAATAATATCTACATTAACCCTAACTGAGCTAGGAAGTTTCCTATAATTTTTTCATTTTAATACAACTTTTGCTTTCCATGGTATTATAATTGCCCTTTTATTTGCTTTGTTTTCTATATATTAATTACTAATGCAACCTAACTGCTTCCCCATTTAAATCTCCTCTCATTATTTTTTCGTTCTATTGATTTCTCTTTCTGGAACCATCTCCCAGAGCTTGCCTACCTGTTTTCCCTGGATCAGTTCTTTCCTATGCCTGCTAAGCAGCTCCTGCCAGGGAATCTCCCTTGGTCCTCGTGTGGAGGATTTCCTGGGACTCTATCTTACTTGGAAATCTCCTGTTTCCCATGTGAAATGTCTTCCTTTTCATTTGTTTACTATCTTATTGTGGTGGAGCATTTTCTCCAGTGACTTCCTGAAAAAGGACATTGAATTTTAAATTCCTTGACATTCTGAATGTCTGGAAATGTCTTCAGTCTACCTCATAATTAACTGGCATGCTGACTGGGACTCAAACTCTAGGGTGACAATACTTTACATTCAGTATTTGTAAGAAATTTCTCTGTTGATCTCTAGCTTCCTCTGTTATTGTTGAAAAGTTCACAATCATTCTCTGCCAATGTTTTCCCCAAGTCTCCACTTGTACTTCAAAGTTTACAGGGTTTTCTCTTTGTCTTCAGGATTTTGTAATGTATAAAGACATGAGTATCAGGGGCTGGACAGGAAACGAACCATACTTTCAGGTAGGATTCTTGAAGACATTTTGATGAAGAAACTTACATAAAGGATGATGAAAGGAAGCCAGGGACCTGGAGACACTTGGGGACTTGATAGAGAAAGCAAATAGTCTCCTCTAACTGCAGGGGCAGTGGAAAGAAATACCCGTATAGGATTCTGGTTGTGGGTTGCAGCTGTACAAAGTCGCCAAAAGTCCTTGCAGCAGAAGCAATCACGGCCAGAATTATGTGTGACTTTGTCACAGCCCAGGTTATCACATTTGTATCCTCACTCACTCACACATCCTTCCCCAGTGGATACCTGGTGCCCGTTGGCTGTGCGATGATCTCTGGTGTATCAGATATTCTTTCCTATATTTTCACGGAGTGAATCCCCTGCCCCTTTTCTTTTCATGAGGAAGAGAGTATATATTAGATGTGGATGGAGAAAAGAAATTAATCAATGGAAGAATTTAGTTGCTGCAAATTATTTGGTAGGAGGAGGATAGTCTTTCCTTCTATGATCAGTTTTCCATGGCTGGGACAAAATATCTGATACCCCAACTAAAGGAGAAGAAGTTTATTTCAGCTCAGGATTTCAGAGGTTTCAGTCTATGGTTGGCTGAATGCAAGGCAGAAACATCATGGTGAAAGGGCATGGGGGAGGAAAACTGCTCATTTCATGGTGGCCAGGGGAAGACCTCCAGAGAGGAAGGGGCTAGGGACCAGAAATTTTCCCCAAGGTCACATTCTCATGACCAATTTTCTCCAGCTTGGCCCTACCTGCTAATGGCCCATTCATCTTTGAACTTGTTGATAAGATAAGTACTCTCACAATCCAGGAGTTCCCTAATCTAGTCAAACTGTCAAGCAAGATTAACCATCATATTCCAGTTGATCAAGGAGGAATTATAGCCTTGGCCTACTCCTCCAGGGCCCCATGCAGGTATCAGTTTGGCAAAAAGTTAATAGACAAGTGGATTTGCATCTGGAAGGCCTTTAAGTTAGTCCTTTTAAGGAGGACACAAATAGGCAGTCCATGAAGGAAAATATTACACATCAGGCCCAGGATGGGACAAGGTAGGTCCAGACAGAACAACTGCTAGCTCTGATAGTAACATCTTTGTATGAGTCAGATACAGTATCTTCTCTCTGGAGGCAAGAAAAAAATGATGCCTTCACAAGCCTAGTGCTGTGGGCCTACAGCTCAGGGAGCAGAGAAGGGCTGATTGCTGACCCCCATCCATTCCCTGGACCAGGCACTTCGTCAAATGTACGAACTTTACAACCACATAAAGCAGCCATAGATACTCATATAGAGATTCAGTATAACACATTTTTCAATACAGAGCATGACCAATGAGCACTGTGACCCTGAGAAAGAGGGAGAGCTATTGTCATTATCCCAGATTTATATGAAAATGAAATAACAACAATGACTTTTTGGAAGTTAAAAATACAGAAAAATGAGGGCTGGGAGATACAGTTTAGTGGTAGAGTGCACGCCTAGCATGCACAAGGCCTTGGGTTCAATCCCCAATACTAGAGGAAAAAAAAAAAAATAGAAAAAGTAATGATAATCAACTTAGCAGACTCAAGAAAAGTAAATCCTAAAACAGCAACAGAGAAAGCTAAAACAACATCAGAATTATAACCCAAACTTCCCTCACTTCACTCAGGCTGAGATACAAGCTGTTCCATTTCTCTAGCATGCCATTTACTCTGAAGCAAGTTTCACTTACAGTTATGGCAACACATCCGCTCGTGTAAAATCATAGCAACAAGGCAGATCCAAAAGCTGCACACACCATATCTGTCCATCCTATGCCCTATCTGCTTGATTACATGCCCACACTCAGCTATGGGAGAGGCTGGAAAACATGGTCTCCATTTAGATAGCCAGCAGAAGAGATTACAGGTCTCTGACATGTCCCCACACTGGACCCTGAGGGCATTCAATGACAGCCCCTGGATTGGCTGAAAGGCAATGCATTGCAGCGACCAGCACTGCCCAGCTGGAGAGTCATGCGGGTAATGTTTCGACAATACAGGAACCCATGAATCTTGTATAAAGTCTACAATCCTTTCCATACAGATTAAAAGTGTATTGTCTACAATAATTTGATTCAATAGGCCAACCTGAAGCTTGCTCGGAAAGTGAAATTGATAATGTGTACAAGGACTTCTGCTCACTTAAATAACCCTTCACAAGAAGATTCAACTGCTGATCCTGCACCATCAAAGCATGCAGGCTGTCCGGACATACTAAGGCCCACTTTACTGATAACCCCAAATGAATGCGAGTGGAGAAGGCGCCCTCAACACAGCTCTCAATGTGTCCACCACCAACAAGAAGACTAGTTGCTTCAGAGTTATCTGGTCCCAGTAGAGGAAAGTGGCCATTTCTGAGAGAAAATTTGCCTCCCATTTGCTCCAGGGTAAGTAGCATGTTTGATCAGCCACCAGAGTCTCAATGGAAAGCAGGTGCAGTGTGGTCTCCCCTGAGCCCGGGTCACCCGCCGCACATGGGGCTGGCCATCCTGAGGCTGCATGGTGAACGCGGATAACTGACGCCAAGCCGGCTTCTCTGCTCACAGGTGCCCAGCAAAATTCACGCAAACGTGCCGCTTTACTTCTTCTTATCTTAGTCTCTAGCCCATAAAGTGAAGGATAAAAAAATGTGTCCCATTCATACAGTTGCTAAGAAAATCAACCAAGACATAGTTTACAAAACATTGTGCACCGCAAAGGGAAAAGACAAATATGGGTAGCCAGTTGCTAGGCTATTATCTCTGCTTAGAGAAGTCCTCTTTGGATAAGATGATTTCTCATGTTTATGTGTCCTCTTCTTTGCCACTCAAAATTGTTTCTAAATTGTTACTTTAATTGTGCTAAAATACACAAAATTTGCAATCTTAACCATTTTAAAGTATACAGTGTAGTACTGTTAATATATTCACATTGTTGTACAAACTCCAGGACTTTTTGTCTTGTAAAACGGAAACTCTACCCATTAGATAACTCTCCATTCCTCTCATAATTGGCTTTGAAGTAACCCTTCCTGTCAAGCCTCCAGAGCCAAGCTGGGCTCAGTTGATGTGGTACAGGAGCTGACGAGACCCCGTGGCTTTTCTTCATCTTCCCATAGTCTGCATGAAGAATTAGTCATGTCGAGCCTACCACACGATAGGTTCTTTATAACACTTTAAGGTTGAAAAGCATGCCATTATTCTCAAGGATCTCATGGTAGAGTTTGCAAATAGTAAGTTCTCAAGTGTGATTCTACATCATAAATAATACAAGGAAGGTCTGTGCAAGGTGTAGAAGTAGCCACAGGAAGAAGCTACCAGTGTGGCAGGTAGAAGGAGTGCCAAGAAAGCAGGCAAGGAATGTTCTTATGTAAAGGTTTTGTGAAAGAGAAAATCCTCAAGTTAAGGTTTTAAGAATGAAAAAACAGGAATTAATCATGAGATTATACTGAAAAAAATCTGAAATACAAATGGATCAGTGGAATATGACCCAATATATTGTTGATTGTCTAACTCACCAAAGAGGTTTTAAATGCTGCTAATTTTCGGCAGGAATATTAAGAGATCTGGGGAAGGCAGTTATGGCAATGATAGACCCATGAAGGAAATTATTCTGGCAGACAGACCTTAGAAATCTCACTGTGTAGAGAGGACACCAATCTTTCCCTAATAATGCAAATATTCTTCAAGGACTAATTAATATTAGGCATAAAAATTAAAATTATGGGTAAAATTTGAGGTTTTAAAATTGTGTCAAAATTTTCTTCTTTTTCTGATGTCTTTGTCTTTTAGGATATAGAGCTTGAAATCAGTAATTCTTTTCTGTGTTATATTTTCAGTTTTCATATTTAGTTTCAAAGCCTGGATTCTGTTTACATTGTTAAAAAGCCTCCTCATTCCACAGAAAAAGTATTTTAAAAGCTATTCACTTGTTACTTAATGCAGTCTTTTTAAAAATGAATCCTCCTAGAAACAATTCCTGAAATATATTTTATTAACAATAATTGTTCAACCTATCGTTCAAACATATCCCAATTCAAGTATCAATTAAGAATTTAACTATTACTTTCTTTTTTTTAATTTTGATTTTTGTTTTTACCAAGAACATGTATTGGTACATTGTGTACATAACGATCATAATCAACATGGTTATTTTGTATCTGTACATGATATGTCTTGGTTTTCCCCCCTCTTCCCCTCCTCTCCCTTCCATTCACTCACCCCTCCTCCCTATTTGCAACAAGTTTATTTACATTTTTCCATTTTTTCCCTTTCATCTTACTTTTCTTTTAACCTTCCTTCTTTATCCCCCTTTTCCCTATCTAGTTCTCCTCTTTTTTCAATACTATCTTTTTTTTCTTACATAATATCTATTATACCCCTTTGTCCTTATCTACACTTATGGTTTCTCATATCAGAGAAACAATTGGATGTGTACTGATGAGTGATTACTTTCTTTTTTGACAGAGTGTTCTGAAATGGTTACAAATTTTCTCTAAATTATTTCAAACCCAGTGAGGTATTTGAAAATCTGTGATTTATGGCTTATGTGTAGAGAATTAGGTGTTTCTAAGTATAAATTCTATGGGTATTTTAAATGAAGAATCAAAATATTTATAGTCCTAAAAACTGTAGTATCTCTCATAGCTTGCAGTTATAGATTCTATCTAACTTCAAAAGAAAAGACCCAACAAGCTAAAAACAAACAAAACCCCCAGTGGAATGCAGAACTGAAACCCATTTTGGATACAGCCATAAAGATTTGGGAAACCCTTCCTCTGCTTCAGAGGGCTCATAGCCTGAGGATGTCTCCACTTCTGCCTCAGGACCTACCTGAGTTTCCTCCTTATCTTTCCCAGTTCCCAGAGGCTATAACGCAAAGACAGCATTCCACACAAGAATCCTGAGCTCCAGTGAAGAAAGCCTGAACTGCCACTTACTCAGCCTGGAGCTGAGTTCGTGGTAAACATATGGCCCAGGTAAACCTACAAGAATTGTAGGAAAGCTTAAACTGTTTCCTCGCCTTAATTTCACTTTGCTACATCTATGAAACCATTTTAGCAAGAAATTAAAATTCAGTAAAATGTTGAATAAGCGCAAGTATGAAACCTGCTTGGGAGAGAAGAGATATTTGCACTCAGGTATACTCACACTTGGGGGTAAAAAAGAAAGAGTGAATGTCCCAGATGTAAGCTGGGTGCCTTCAATTACTTGAGAAGCAAGAGTCTGGCAGAACATCTCCAGGTATAATCTAAATTTCATGATTTAGGAAGTTTAATTAGACAGAGGAAAAATGTCGTGAACTATATGTTTCATCAGCAAATTCTCCAATTATTGAGTATTAAACTAACATGGTGGGCAATCTTATAATGCTCAGCATGTGACATGTACGGGAGCTCCTTGGATTTCTTTTTATTCCATTTTCTCCTTTAGTATCAGTTTTTCCATACTTGATTAATTTTAACCAAAGAAAATATTTTAACACATCTCCTTCCTGAAATATAAAGTAACACAATTTTTTAAACTATTTTTCCTTTTTCATTCTGTGATTTCAATTTTTCTTCTTTTTGAATCAGTTCAGATACTAGAGCATCTGTTTTAAATATACTTCTTTTGGTAAAGTTTTCCTCCCACATTTTTTTAGGTAATACATCTGCTTATTGGTTCATCTTGAATTCCAGATGAGATGTGTCATTCGTTTAAATATGAAAACATATATGAGGAAATTATGATATTATGTTTAGAATGCTATGTTTGGGGTATAAATATTTGTTGCAAATGATTTAAAATAAGTATGAGAATTTCAAGACCCTGGCTAGCTCCCCAGAGAACAAGAAAATCAAAGATGGGCTTCAGTTGTATTTGTAACATTTTACGCCTTTAACAGGAAAAAATAGCAGAAACAACCTTAATGGTCTTCACATCTATCAAGTTTGGTGTAGGGCATAGAGGCTATTTGCAAACACAACAAGACTAACCATGAAAATCTTAGAAATAAAACTGATACTAAATTTGCATGCGCTCTAACAGTACAAAACATAAGACGAACACAAGTTATAAACAGAAGACATCACAGTACAATAGAAAAAGATCTTTTTTTGAATCTTAGCTGTATCACTCTCTAGATACAAGGTAGGACAACATTGAACTCTCTGAGCCTCGATTTCTCCATTTGCAAAAAAAAAAAAAGGAATTTAATAATACTTCACAGATTATGCAGAATATTGTGTAATTATACAAGTAGAATATAAAACTATCATCCAAATCTTGCATAATCTACACAGAGTCATAGTCAATCACTCAATGGAAGAATAAAGACTTAAAACTCACTCCCAAATTTATTTCTAGATCTGCTGAAATCTATTTTTTTAAAGTTCCAGCACAGATATTCCTTTTTTTTTTTTTTTTTTTTTGTGCTAGGGATCGAACTCGGGCCCTTGTGCTTGCCAGGCAGGCACTTTAACCACTGAGCTAAATCCCCATCCCCCAGCACAGATATTCCTAAGTGAAATACTTTAAAGAGTCATTGGGCGTATAACTTGGTGATAGAGGATATACTTATATGCGAGGCCCTGGGTTCTAGCCCCAGTACCAAAAAATAAAAATAAATAAATTAAATAAAAATAAAAGTAAAAAAATCATTGAATTATTAGTATGAAAATGACTTATAAGTAATAAGGGATCTGAAAACAGAATAGTTGAAATGGAATACAGAAAAATAGACTATACATTGAAATAAGATAGCTGCAGAAAACTTTCCTTTAAAATTATTCACTTTTGTGTAAAAAAAGCTTAGAAGAACCCACTGGAACTGTTTGATTACTCAGAAGGGAGGGGAAAAGGAAAATTAATAATTGCTTTATGGATGGTATCTTTTACTAAAGCTCAGACAGTTTACCAAACTAGCATGTGGAGAACTAAACTTCAAAGCTAGGTTTAATTTCAATCTTAAACATACACTTTTCCATTGTTCTTCAAAAGTATTCCTTCTGTGGACATAATTATGATCTGTTCCCCTTCAAAATCACCCACCAGGGGGCCGGGAATTTAGCTCAGTGGTTAGAGCGCCTGCCTCGCAAGCACAAGGCCCTAGGTTTGATCCCCAACACCAAAAAAGATCACCTACCAACAAGCTATAGACAGGTCTTTCTTCTTCAGATTGACAAAAATTGACTATTGAATCAGAACAGCCATATCAGTTTCCATAAAACAAGTACCAAAGTCTAATCCATAGGAAGAAATTTCCTAACTTCCTCTATCATCAGCTGAGAGCATTGTCACTCTGACCATTTATCTTGGGATTAAACCAAAGAGGAAGGCCCAGTTACCTTTACTGAACATCTATTATGGCTGAGCATTGCATATCACTTGCCCATCAGTCCTTCTAACAATAAAGCTCAGCCATTATGCTTTAGAGGTAAGAAAACGGAGGTCAAGAAAGGAGAAATGAATTAGTACATGCAGCTATTTGGGGTCAAGATTTAGACTCAGTGCTGTTACCCAGCACATTCCACAACTCAGTACCTTACAACACAATTCCTTTCCTAGCACAGCATCCCAGCAGGATTTGCAAGGGACTTTTATCACCCCCAGGTTATAACACACTGTTAGAAACTTCAAAGCATTTTCTAATATTAAAATTCTGTAGAAAGAGATAAGACGTTTAAAAAAATCTCCACCTACCAGCATTATGTTCCCCACATCCAAAAATGATTTATTATCTCAAATGCTGACAGAGATAAAGCAGCTCAGAGAGTTGAGATGGCTTATTGTTTACCTATTCATTTTGCTAGCCAGAGATTTTCTTAGTCTAGTCTTTGTTGCTATAACAGAATACCACAGACTGGGTAATTTATAATGAACAGAAATTTATTTGGCTTATGGTTCTGGTAACTAGGTAGTTTATGATCAAGGAACCAGCATCTCATGAAAACCTTCTTATCATATCCCATTTTGGAAAGCAGAAGAGCAAGAGAGGGTGAGACAGAGAAAGCCAAACTCCCCCTTTTCAAAGAGAACCCACTCCCTCAATAATAAGCCCAATAATAACAAACTTGCAATAATGTAATAATTCATGAAGGTGGTGCCCTGTGATCCAAATACTTCACATTAGACCCTGCCTCTCAACACTGCTGCATAGAGAATCAAATTTCCAGCACACAAACTGTGGAGGACACATGTAAACCATAAGAGGGCTTACCTCTTCCGAGTCCCTAATGATGGGTGGCAACTACTTTAGCTACCTCAATGCAAACCAGGCTCCTCTGGTCAGCAGAGTTCCCATCTGATGAATAACATTTCAAGTCTCAAGAGACATGACTATTCATGAGAAACTTGGTATCCACGCCCCAGCAAGACCAAGATTTTAAAAACATTAGCCTGTGACTGCTCTGCCAAGCTGCATAGGAAATCTTCAGGACAAACAGTTTGGCTGGTTTTAAAATCCAGTATCATTGGTCTTACCGTGAGCAATCTTTGATTCTGTCTTGCATGCATTTTTCTCCTTCATTAGCATTTTTTCTTCTGAATTCTGCAGGAACACATCTGTTTTGCATTCTATTTTATTGATGAGATGTTCCAGTCTCAACACTCTCTCTTTCTCCTGAAATGTAAATTTTAATCACCATGTTTTTAGACTTCTTGTAGCTACTCTTTATCTTATCTTATGATTCTGTATGTACTTACCACCCACTAAAATGCCAGCAGACAATCAGTGATTTTATCCAAATGATTACACACAAATTGCTTACCATAGTGGAAGCAAGATTTTCATACTTCCAAAGATACAAAGGATTAGAAAATGCACTTTTTGGAAAAAATCAACTAACATCGGACAGAATATGCAGAAAGTAAAATAATGGGAGAGGGTACATTCTATTGCACATCCAACTTTCTGATGACCAGAAAAAATAGAAGATAAAAAATGCTTTGAAAAAGCTTCAAGGCAACCACTAGTAAAATTCTAAACCATTACATAGCTAAAAGCAAAGAAGACATATTCCATAGAGCAAAACACAGAACACAGAAAAAAGAAAAAGAAAAATGTAGACAATCCCAGAACTAAGAAAAAATATGTATCATAATAATTGTAAGTTGAGTCACCTTCCCTTGGAAATAAAAACTCTGATGTGTCAAAAAAAATTTTCAGCTGTATTCCATTTCTACAAAATAAGGTAAGAGCAAAAATTTAAAAACTGGGTAAAATAAAAATATTATTAGCAAAAATAAAACAAGAGTCACAATATTAATACACTAAAAATTTGAATTAGAGGCAAAAAACATGAATTGGGTCTTAGAAGGCAATTTTATAAATAAAAGGCATATTTCAAAATGATATAATATTCATGAGTATCTATATTCATTCTAATGAAACATAAAAAGTCATAAACAGAATAGTACAGTATTATAAATGTTTGCATTGTTTTGGTTAAACTACAGAAATTTTTAACAAGCTATTGCTATTTATTGTGAACACTATATGTACTTCAGATGTCTTAGATATAAGATCTAAGACATAATGTACTTCAGGTGTCTGAGATATAAGATCTAAACCAAAGAGGGAGGCCCAACTACATATATGAGAGTTTTTGAAGAATGCTCAAATCAACTGAAAGGGTTGCCTACAACAAGTTAAATCTTAAGACTTCTGAAGGAAACAGAGACCAGATGTTTTAAAATCTTACAGAATTATGTGATGTAATAAATATTTGTATTCATTTAAAGTATATGCTTCATCCTACAGGGTAACATGCCAGTTGTACAGAATTTTATCTCCTGTTTCCTTTCAGCAGGCCACTCCGTGCTTCCAGGAATGAGGTACATGGTATTCAGTAAATTTTTCAGGCATATGCCCTCTAATATACTTCTTTCTCCATTTCTGTATGGAATACCATGACCATGGATAGGGCAATCTATGAACTCAGAGAATAGTCCAGGTAAGATGAGGCAAGTTGTGCTAGCAAATTGTGTGTCTTTCTTTGAAGATACATTTCTACACCCTCTATGATGGCAATGGCAGGTCACTTTGGGGAATATTGCCATACCAGCACATTCACATCAATATCATTTATTGATAGGGTGAACAATAACTGGAATAACAGACAAATTTGTCTTGGTAAGGAAAAACCCACACTCTTAGGCCAACATGTAACCTCCATCCTTGCCAACATGGTCACTTTGTGTATAAATCCATCAAAGAAACCACTTGAGGAAAAGAGGCCATCTGATGCCCAGAGGATGAGTTATCTTGTCAACCTGATGGTGGAGATGCTCCTCCATAATAGGATTATATAATGAAACATAAGTATCTTTACTATCTTTGACCATTTTGTGAGGCTCATCAGTATATTGTCTATCACCAATCCTGTGCTATCTAACTTCCAGAGTTGCTGGCTGATCAGTTTATTTCCCATCATTTGCCATGCATGTCTTACTAAGGCATGTAGGGTACTTTTTCATCAAATTAGTGTAGTGTCTAATTATGATAAACCAGTATGATGTCTGCAATCCGAGTTCCTCAGGGCCATGTGATCATAAGGGAGCCTGAGAGTCAACCCAGCACTGTCAAGACTGTAGTGGTATACTATTCTCCTTACCAGGTGAATGTAAACTGCTATTAATTGTGATTATTAATTAAGGTTGAACAAAAAGAATTTTCTAGGTTGGTAGTTTTATATAAAAAAACCAGTAAATGTGTTAATTTCTCCAGTAAAAATATCATATTTGGAATAATAACTGAAATCAGAGATGCCACTGATAATACTTTTCATGATAATAATTATCATGATGTCACTGCTTGCAGTAGCTGGCCATTTTCTCAGCTGAGAGATTATTTTCATCAAATAAGAAAGCAATCTTGTCCAAGAATACTAATGCTCAGAGTTTGAGACTGGGGCTATTTTTGGTACCAAGTACCAAAGTCCTGACAAAATTCATCTCAATAGTTCAAATTCAGAATTTTAATAAAAGCATTACTTATATGATTAGTATTAATTGATTCTGGGTTACCTAAAGATAATCATTAACAGGAACTGTTAGATTTAAGAAACATGAGAGGAAATAACACTGGAGTGTAATGAGAAGAAAGTCACCAGCAGGGAGCTGTATTTATGGATTGTTAGAGCCGTTGCCAGAGATACTGCATTAAAGCAGGAAGAATCAAGGAATAAACATTCTGACTTCTCTCTCATCTCACCTTCTCCTCAAGACATAAACTCAGCTGGAATCTAGGAGGCAAGGGAATCTCAGCGATTCAATGGGAAGAAGTCAATTATCTAGAGTAAATAGCAATGCAGAAAATAGTAGATACTCACATGACAGTGAGGAGGCAAACAGAATAATTAACATAGAAATGCATGAAGAATAAAAGCATGAGTGGCCAAGCTTTCAGATAACAAAGACTAAATGACATAGCCTATCTAAAATATGTAGCATTTATTGCATAGATACATTTCTATAAAGTAGTTTTATAATGATTTGTAATGGATAACAATCTGGTCATCTTAACCCGATAGCTTTTTTATTGAGAATTCCACCGTCCTTCACTGGTCTATCTGTGTTGTTTAAAGGGCTGAGTAAGTAAATAAACAGTAAGGTGAAGAACAAGGCCAGATGCGAAATGGAGAGAGAACATGTACAGCTCAGTTCCTTTTCGGTCTCTTCTGAAACACAACATAACATTGTTCTTTGATTCCATAATATTGACTAAAATCCTCCATACAAATCTGTATTCCTCAAGTTTAGAATTCATTTGTGTTACTCATAATCCTAACTACTAGATCATCATTATGAATACTAGATTCAACACAGTCTTACACATATCATGCCAGTTGAAACTTGTCAATTTAAGGTGACTCTTTTTGAAATATATAAGAAGTTAATGAAAAGTACAAGAAACATATATGCATATTGACTAAAATGGAGACCAGCCAAAGCAAAAATGAGGGTAGCCTTTGGGCGTAAACACTATAAAAGCAGAAACAATGATCATGTCAACATGTATGTGGAATTTATGTGGATAGCAGATAAGCTTTGGGGGTTAAGACAAAGGGGGTTGAGACAGTAACTTTTCAAAGGAATTTTAATTCATAGGCTTCTTTAGCTAGAATTTTCAATCTCAGATTTACATAAGTTTAAAATTCCTATCTACTGGAATAAACATCTTCAAAAAATAACATCATTCTAATGTTCTCTTCTTTTTTTACATCTTGTATTCTTTTTGATTTTTTAAGCTTTTTTTAAAAATCATTTGTAGTACATAATGATTACATTCCTTGTGGGGAGTTGGTACATGTACATAACATGTCTTAATTCTTTTTTTGTCCCCATCTTCTCCTCCCTCTTCCCTCTCCCTCTTCCCCCATCTCTTGATCCTATTCCCATCTGAGAAAGATCTATCTCCCTACTTCCTATTATCTATCTTTTATTTTGCTCTTTATTTATATTGTAGATTTCTCCTATAAGAGACATCATGCAATATTTAGCTTGTATGTCTGATTTATTTCAGTTAACATATGGTTTCAAAGTGCATCCACTTTCCTACAAATGATTCAAGTTTATTCTGCTTATGGCAGAGTAGTACTACTCCACTGAGTATAAATACTACATTTTCTTTATCCATTCATCTATTGATAGGATAAAGGATAGACCACTTCCAAGATTTAGCTATTATAACTTGTGTTGCTATAAACATGGGTATGCATGTATCTCTGTAATCGATGTCTTTGACTCTTTTGGGAAGATACCAAGAAAGGAAATGCCTGGGTCAAATAGAATTTCTAGTTCTAGTTTTTTGAGGAATTTCCATACTGATTTCCATAGCAGTTATATTAGCTTACATTCCTATCAATAATGTAGGTTTCTTTTTTCCCCACAACCTTACTAACATTTGTTATTATTTGATTTCTTGATGATGGCCATTCTTTTGGGGTAAGATGGAATTTCAGTATTGTTTTAATTTGCATTTCTTTTATTCTCTCTTCTAAATTCAAGCTTACAACAAGAAAATAAATTTAATTGTAATAATTAGGCACAGAAATTCAATTTGGATATATGCTAAGAAACATTTATTATATTCTTACCCTACAGCAAGAAACGTTATAATGAAAAGTCATTACAAAATTTCATTAAGGTTACAATGAAATTTCATTATTAATGAAAAGTCATTGGTTGGTTGTGTTTAGTTAGTAGGGGACTGTTTGTTCTCCCTCCTTATGGCTATTGTAAAACAAACACATTGATCATTATCTATAGTCATTTGGCTTTACTGTTCACATTTGAGAGATGTTGCAATATTGAGTAAGGAAGTCTCTGTCAAGGAGGCAAATTATTTGGACCATGAGCAGTTATTTACAAATAAAACTAGCATATTCATCTGTATTTTGTTTATGTTGCTAATTATCAGAACTAAATGAATATTTTCGTTTAGACATCCCCTGAGTCCCAAGTTCCTTTCAAGCAGATTTTAAATACCAGCAAATTTATTTTTCACTAACAATCACCAGCAAATATTTAACCTAATCTCCAAACTACCACATTGTGATTCTTGCTCCCTTATCTTTCCATAGTCTTACAGAATTAACATTAAAAATAATGACATGTTAAATTCAATAGGACAAACACTAGATATTTCATGGGGTAGGCCATGTGCTTGCTATTTAGGATGCAAAAATAAATATAGTTCTTGGTATATTTGGAGATGAAAAGAAACCTGTTCTCCAAATTATTCTCTGTTCTCTAAAGATTCAGGACGACTTCATAGAGTACAAGGCAATATGGAAGAAAAACATATTCAAAGCAGCGGACCTAGGAAGGGTACGAGGTTTAGATGCCATTAAAATAAAGGCTACTCGGTATTAACTCAGTACTATGTGACAGTGAACTAATTACTTCATATACTTTTTAATCCTTAAAACAGTCGTTCAAATGGCCTCAGTAGCACATACCCTAATCCCAGCCACTCAGGAGGCTGAGGCAGGAGGATCCTGAGTTCAAGGCCAGCCTGGGCAAATTAGCAAAACCCATTTCTCAAAAAGAGAAGAAGCAAACAAAAAACCAATATTTTGATGTAGGTACTTCGATTCTCGTCTTACAGAGATTAAACAGCTGAGTTTCAGAAAGTTTAAATTATTTTCCCACAGCTATACACCCTATTAAATTGTAGAATCAGGATCCAACATGCAAGTTATGAAAGGAAGTGATCAGGAAGAAGAGCTGTTGTATGGCAGGAAGGGCCAGGATCAGTTTAATATCTATGAATTCACAGTAATACAGATTTGCAGAATAACGCCTTTTTTTGTTTGTTTGGTTTTTTTTTTACCAAGGCTTGCAATTCAAGAAAAAGGATGAAGAGAGGTAACTGGTGAGTTCATCCAGGATAGACCGAGAACTGACCTGGTTGTTGCAGCAAACGAATTATGATGACAATCCTGACCATTTGAGTAGGAAGAAGAGGTAGTACCACCAGATGAATTCTGATTTATTACAAAAATTGAGTTGGGCTAATAGACTATAGGATTCAACAAAGACAAAGGAAAGTCTGAATGGAAATAAAGGAATGAAAAGGATGAAAAAAATACCAAGTGTGATCAGAATTGGATATCTAAGTTATATTTTAAATGTGGAGTTATAGAAATAAAGATGATTGATGCCTAGACTTCCAATCCATCCCACATATGAGAAGGGCAATCAAGGATTGCTTCAGAACTAGGCCTTACAGTTTAAATTGGTGTTACGGGGATACATGAGTCAGCTTTTTGTTGTTGTACCCAAACACCTGAGAGAAACGACTTACAAGAGGAAAGATTTGCTTTGGCTCATGGCTTCAGAAATTTCAGACTATGTCGGCTGGCTCTAAGACAGAAATGTCATGGTAGAAGAGCATGGAGAAGAAAGCAGTCAAACTTGTGGCAGCCAGGAAGCAGAGAGAAGAAAAGAGCCAGAGAGAAGGGACTGAGAACAAGATACAGTTCACAATGTCACATTCCCACGACCCACTTCTTTCCACTGGCCCTCCCCTCCTAGGTTTCCATCACTTTCCAATAGTGCTATTGAATGATGATCTCATCAATGGACGAATAACTAATGAAATTAGTCTTCATGATCTGATTGCCTTCTGAAAGCTCCACCTATGAACATATTAGACTTGGGGGGAACATTTTAGATCTCAACCATAATAGAGGAGAAGTCCCTTGGAGAACTTCTGAGAAACTTTTTTATGGCCAGAAAATGGAAGCCCAAGATAAAGCCAGCCCCAGTTCTTCCTTTGGACCATATACTGATGGCATCTTTTGCATGAAATCCCTGCAGCCATCTTGTTCTTCAGGAGGCCTACAATACAGAACATCAGAAGACAGAGCTCAAGGTCATTACAGGAAAGCAAAATCAGAACCCGGGTGGATACGACTGAAGCTGCTGTATATCTGAACTTTTTATTATGTCCATTAAAATCTTCCTTACCTTTTAAGGAAAATTCATCTAGAGTTTCCTCTTACTGTAGGTCAAAATCATCCTAAATGATTAAAAGGTATTTCAGATGACAACAGAATATTTTTTATAATTCCAAGTAAGTAATGCAGAGTGAAATCTGAAAATGACAACCAGAAGGTGAGAACAGCTGATCCAAATGGCATGAATCTTAGAGAAAGGTAAGTTTAAGATTGATGAGGTAAGAGGTAAGAGAAATGGTCTAAGAATACCAATGGACTGGAATGCTAAAAGACATTGTTACACATGTAGTAATAAAAAATAATTTATTCAGAATTGTGCCATGTGGAGGGACACATGGTGAGCAAAAGTAGGCATGGCCTCTGCCCTACTAAAACTTTGGGTTCAGTGTAGACATAAACATTAATTGAATAATTGCAGAAACAAATATAAAATTATATCTGCTGCAGCAAAAGTTTCAGACTTCCAAGTTGAGATGGCAAAATGTACACATTACAAATCACGCTCCCTCAGAGATGGGATTTTAGAGTCTTGAGTGAAGAAAGCTGTAACTGTAAGACTCAAATGCTGTGCAGAGTCAGCCTGGCTTCACACTGTCAAACTAGCACTGGGAGTATGTTGCTCAGGTACAAAGTGGAGCTGGAGGCTCTCCACACATTTACTCAAGATCACAAACAGAAGCCAGACATTTGGCCATCGCCTTGGTCCAGAAACCTCTGTCAATACCTCACATAATGTATTGTGTTACTCTAGTTGTCCAAAATTGTAGAGTCAAAGGAAGGAAAGTACTGATTGAGAGAGACAAAGAAGGTCACTACTTTCTTGTAAAGGGAACAATCAAAGAGGAAGTTATAACAACCATAAATATAAAACAAATATTAACAGACATGAAAAACCAAAAGAGCACAAATACAATTGTAATGGAGGACCTCAATACCCCAATGTCACAAATAGACAGATCAACTAGGCAAAAAAATCAACTGAGAAATATCAAAACTAAACCAAACTTTTGAATAAATGGACTTAGTAGATGTCTACAGAGTGTTCCACCCCACAATATCAGAACACATTTTTCTCAGCTGCACACAGGATGTTCTCCAAAATAGACTACATACTAGCTCATAGAACATGCATAAGTAAATACAAAGGAACTGAAACTATCCCATGCATATTATCAGACCACAGTGTGATGAAATTGGAAATCAACAGCAAAAGGAACCACAAAAACTTCATAAACACAAGGAAATTAAATAACAACCTCCTGAATAACCAACGAGTCACAGAAATTAAAGAAGAAATTAATTTCCACAATTAAACAAAAATGCCAGTACATCATACCAAAACTTATGGGATGCAATGAAAGCAGTCCTATGAGGGAAATTTATAGCAGTGAACTCCCATATCATAAAGAAAGGAAAGTAGGTTTGAAATTTTCACCATGGATAATAGGTGAGTATTTTAAAATACTATAGCTGAACCACTGTGATCTGCTGTGTGCAGATGGACACAGAAGAAACATCGGTGAATTCATTTAGGATCAGGAATTTGCAGACCAACGTGATGAACAAAGCAGAGGTGTCAGAGAATTTCTGACCACAGGAAGGAGTGTTTTTGATATCTTGAGCCCCAGACTTTAAACTGGAGATGAAGGAAATGAGGAAAAAAGATGCTCAAAGAGTTATTAAATTACATGTTATGAAGTGGTTGAAAAAATTTCTGATGGGGTACTAAACCACTGTTAGGAAAATTGTAGTCACAGATAATGCTGTACAACATAGTGATTTTGTAATTGAATCAATTTAAAGCAGAAATAATTAACATGACAGGATGTGGCAGAGGACAGAAGGGAAGCACAACCGAAAAAAATTAAGGAGCTCAGAGTTAGTGGAACAGAACGGGTTGTGAATATCATCCTCTTTCATAAGTAATGTGGGAAGACGGGGGGAATTGGGGTAGGGATTAGGTAGGTATCAATGTTTCAGAAAGAATGGTGGTGAAAATGGTTGGAAAAGTTGCTACATGATAGCAAGCAATAGAGTAAAAGGTGATAAATTTTAATGGAATGAGCCTCTTTGGAGAGGCATTTTACAAGATGGTAGAGGGATGGATTAGCAAAAGTGAGCCATAAGAAGACATCAGCCCTAACTTCAACCTTAAGTATGTAGGGTTTGTGAAAGCAAACAACTCTAGTCACTTTGGGAAGCTTCAGGTATTATCAGGAAAGAATAAGATTTCATTTAAGGCAAAGAAGCAGGGAGAGTAGGTAAGCAACAGGCTGAAAATATGGAGGTAGGTGTCACTGGCTATAGAGCTGTAATTCTAAAGCAAGCAGTAAGCATGACAAGGACTTCACTTCTGCTTTGACTGATTAAAAGGGAATGAGAAGGATGGAGGAGTTCTGGTCTCAGTAGCCTTTTTGAGGAAGGAAGTCATCCTTCCCCGTAGCCAGAAGGCCTAACATCATTGACTGAGACAATGGTAGATACAGAAACTAGAGATGAAAGTGTTATCAGAGAAGTTTCTGTTCATTGAATGAATATTATGTGACAAATAGCATAGGACAAATATTACTTGTGTTTGTTTCATTTAAGTCTTACAATAACTTTATGAGTCAAGAGACTAAGGCTGCAAAACTAGGATCTAAAGATAACAGTGATTCTCACCCGTGGCTCATAGACTATGATGTTTGTGAACATTTCGTTTCAGCTTTGTGGTTTGAAAGGAAATACATGTATTTCAGTAGTCAGAGGAGTTCCACCTGGATCCCCTAACTGGTCTTAGTGTTACTGAATCACTCCTGTGGGCATCTGAATTTTCTAGCCTCATTTAAACTAGATGCATCTGACTCCATATTAACTGTAAATAAGGTATTTAATAAGAAAAGTCAGGTTCCACTCAGGGCCTGACAGTTTTACACCTAAACATCTACAAATCTGGGCAAAATATATGAAACATTTATTTCAGGTGCCGGACCACGGACAATGCAGGATTGTGACAGCAAGAGAAAGAAAATGCAGGAGACTAACGTTACATTCCCCCTGAGCTATTGCCTGGGAACAGTCTCGAGATGGCTGAGCAGGAAGGTGAGACCTAGTCAGAGAACAGCAGTTTCACTGAGCTACTGAGGCAGGAAGAGCCAGTCTGGAGCTCATGAAGCAGCTGAAATTGGTGCATCATAGCTTTACAGAGGTGTCCAGAAATGTTCATAGGAGCCAATGGGTTGTTGGCTAAAGGCTGAGCTAATATACACAAAGCGAGATTCCCCAAGGTCCAGTAATTAGTAGCTGGTGCAGGGCTGAGACCTGACTGGAGATAAGAGAGGTCACAGCTCCATCATGGGCCCACAAACTGCCCAGCTGCACCCCAGCAGGATCACCAGTGGCAGGGGCCTGCCTAGGCCCTGCTCAGAGTCCCAGACACAGCACGGTGGTTCTCCTGATCCCAAGAATACCTTGGGACAGGTGAGAGATTGCTTCAGGGGCTCCTGCAGGCCATGCCCTGTGGCCCAAGTGACTCCACCACAGGCCCACAGCCTGCCTGCACACTGGCGGGGTCTAAATCCATCAACATGTATAAAATCTAGGATTCGACACTGGTGACACTATCTTCCGCTTGCCCCACCCTTTTATTTTATTTTATTTTATTTTATTTTATTTTATTTTTTAGCTTTTCTTTGTTACTTTCTTTATCCTTCCTCTTTTCCAAGCCACCAATCCCAAGTAGAGCCAACCATGACCTTGTCACTGAAGATAGTCCTGAAGACATAAAGGTCATAAGAGCCAAGAAATGCATATACCCAGAAGAAACCATAAAAATAGACATTCCCTAGGAGAACACTATTACCTATCTTAACATAACCTCCCAAAAACAAAATATAAAATCAACACAGAGAACAAGCTAAAAGGGGTAAATTACATATGTATACAAAGAAAATGACAAGACATAGAAGCAAAACATAACCCCAGGCCCCCAGCTCACCCAGAACAAATACAGAGGATAATGACATAGAGAAAATCAGAAGACAGCCAATCAAACTCTCAGATACGATAGCAGGAGAAGTTGAAAAGCAGATAGGTGGGCTATAGAGAACATCAGACTAGAAATAATTCTCCAAGTCAAAAAAGAGATGACAAGCTTAATGAAAGATTTGCTTAGTGAGTTCAGGGTAGACACAGATAAAAAAAAAAA
>PVJO010008156.1:0-77008 GCA_004026905.1 Hystrix cristata | reverse complement strand
TTATCAAGAAATCAACCAATAACAAGTGCTGGCAGGGCTGCGGGGAAAAAGGAACCCTCCTGCACTGTTGGTGGGAATGTAGACTGGTCCAACCACTGTGGAAATCAGTGTGGAGATTCCTCAGAAAACTACAACTAGAGGTTCCATTTGACCCGGCTATTCCTCTGCTTGGTATCTTCCCAGAAGAATTAAAATCATCCTATCACAGTGATATATGCACAACCATGCTCATAGCAGCACAATTTGTAACAGCTAAGTCTTGGAAACAACCTAAATGCCCAACAACTGATGAATGGCTAAAAAAGATGTGGTTTTTCTACACAACAGAGTACTACACCGCCATTAAAAAGGATAAACTGGAGTCACTTGTATGTAAATGGATGTTCCTTGAGAACATACTCTTAAGTGAAATAAATCAGACACTTATTAGTACACATCGAATTGTTTCTCTGATATGAGAAACCGTAAGTGTAAATAAGGACAAAGGGGTAGAATAGATATGATGTTTAAAAAAGAAAAAAGAGAGATAGTGTTCAAAAGAGAGAACTAGATAGGGAAAAGGGGGATAAAGAAGAAGGTTAAAAGAAAAGTAAGATGAAAGGGGAAAAAATGGTAAAGTGTAGTTACACTTGTTGCAAATAGGGAGGGGTGGGTGAATGGAAGGGAGGGGAGGGGAAGGGAGAAGAGGGGGGAAAACCAAGATGTATCATGTACAGGTACAAAATAACCATGCTGATTATAATCATTATGTATACAATGTACCAATGCATGTTCTTGGTAAAAATTAAAAAAAAATAAAAAAATAAAAAAAATAAAAAAACAGGTGGACTTGAGAGTATGCCAAATAAAGCACAGTCAGGCACCACATAGAGATGTTTTGGTTGACAATAGACCACATATACAATGACAACAGGATTGAAAAATTCTTATCACCTAGTGACACCATAACATCATACTACAATGTATTGCGTGTATGTTTGTGCTGATGCTAGTGTAAACAAACCTACTGTGCTGTGAGTTGCATAAAAGTCTAGCAGATGCAACCATGTACAGCACATAATACTTAATAATGACAAACTGCTATGTTACTGGTTTATGTATTTATTAAACTATATTTTGTATCATTATTTTACAACGTACTTCTTATCAAAAATAAGTGAAACATCATGCTGTGTTATGATGACAGCAGCCTCATACACCTTATGTTTACTGTGTCTGTTGGCTGCGTTGAGAAGCCACATTGAATAATTGACCTCCACTGTCTAGATTTATGTTAAGAATAAGCTGTGATGTTCACACAACAGCAAGATCACCTAATGACACATTTCTTGCAATGTAATGCCATTGTTAAGTGATGTATGACTGGACGTATTTCCCCTGCAGAAGAGTGAAAGAAGGAAGGAGGGAAAGAAGGAGAGAGAGAGAGAGAGAGAGGGAGAGGGAGGGAGGGGGAGAGAGAGAGAGAGAGAGAGAGAGAGAGAGAACGCAAGTAAGCAAAGAACATGGGCGCTGTCCAAGGTACCACTGGACTTCTCTTGGGAGCCCAGCTAGGATTGTACAGAACTCCTCCACAACCTTAGAAAGCTAGTATTTTGTCTCCAAAAAGTAGGTGGTCATCACTGTCTATACTGATGTATGTGCATGTTATAAATAGCATTTCTTTTATTCTTACTTCAAATGTCCTGTTCTGATTTAAAGGTAAGACCCTTTAAAATACATACAATCAGGGAATTGAGGTTTTCCATCAATTCAGTCAAAAAGACTGGAAAGCACATTTCATCTCATTGATGATATTCTTTCTTACACCCAGCTGAAATCTCTCCTGCCTGAATGTAGAAATTCAAATTCAAACGCCCACAAGGACCAGAGGGCAAAGTAAATGACTAAAATAGGACATTTTAAATAGCCGCTGATTTGGCTCCAGTGAGGGGAGACAATAGACATGAGCAGACCAGCTAATAAGAGAGCATTGCCCTGTCCAAAGGGAAAGGCATCCACCAAGCTCCTGCCATGGTGCCCAGCGGGTTAGCTATTCACTCAAGAGAAGTCCCAGGCCTGCAAGGTTACCTACTTACTCAAGAGGAACTCAAAAATCTCTCAATTTTAAACTTTTAAAATTAACTCAATTTCTTAAAATTCACAGAGTAAGCCAAAGAAAGTAACTCTGGGTTGGATCCTATCCACAGACTGCTACTTAGCAACGTGTCTGATGCAAACCCTCTTGCAACCTTATACACCTTGAGGGTTAGAAGATATAAAAGTGAGTATTTTCCTTCCCATTGCACAGATGGGGAAATGGAGGTACAAAACAACTAAGATTTCAAATTCACAGGAAGAACTGAGAACACAGTCCTAAGCATCTGTTACCAAGTACACTAAATTAAAAACAAATATTAGATAATTACAGGGCATGAGTGCATGGAAAATAAGGTCACTGCAGAAAAAATGTACAAAGGAGTGAGAGTAGTACCTGGTATGGACTGGAGGCTCTATAAACGCATATTGCAGAATTGCAGAAGCTGCTGAGTGAATGTCAGCTCAGGGCCGTATCATGGTTGTTCATCACAGCAGCGTTTTATAAAGCACTTTCAATCACATCAACTTTGAATTACACTAACAAGCAGACTACTAGCTGTATGACATTCTCCCAGTCTTGGTTTCCTGGTCTGTAAAATAGGGACAATACCTAACCCGGTGTCTCACATCTATCTGCTAGAAAGATGTGAGATAATACACTGTACCACACGCACACATACATCAAGTATAAAGGCACATATAGACATGCACCTTATCTAAACATATACATGACAGACATGGAGATAGACGTGTGGATACACAGAAACGTACAGTCCAACCTGCATACGTGCGAGTTTCATGACCAACCAGCCACAAATTACATACTGTGCAGTTAGGGTCATAATACTTACTGTGTCCCTACAGACTTACATTTCTTGTCATTTTTCCCTAAGCAATGCATTGTGGCAAGTATTCACATTGCATTTACATTTATAGGAAGAAATGAACAGGTTATATGCAAATGCTATATGCCATTTTATATAAAGGACTTGAGAATCTAGATTTTGATATCTGAAGGTCCTAGTACAAATCTCCTGCAAATACCTGGGACGACCATACTTAAATTTATGTAATGCCCATTATGATGATTGTTTCACAGAATGTGATGATGGTAAGTCAGGAGAATGCAGTAGAAACAGATAAAGTTTCATGAAAAGGTCACAAGTTTGGAATTCATCCAAACTGAGCTGGAATATAGTTTATTACATGTACAAGCTCAGCCATGCTGGTAAGTTACTTAAACTGTTTAATAGGACTGTTATAGAAATTAAAAGTAATTGCATACTCACCCTATGCCAGGCGATCTGCCGAGCAATTCACTCACCTGTGCTCACTTAATTTATGTACAGTGCTTATCATCACCTGGACTATAGTAAGTGCTCAGCAAATAGTAGGGGATATTATTATTAACATATCAGAATGGCAATAGTACATGTAACATTGCTCAGGAGACCTTCTGAGTATAACATGGAAAAGTAGACTAGGTGAAAGTATAATTAACTAGGTAGTAAAAGACTTCAAGTACATGGAGAAAATATTAAATAACAGTTAAGAACCAAAAGAGGCTTGAATGAGAATGTAGAGCTCCATCAGGAAACTTCTTCTGTAAAAAGACAAACAGGAAGTATTTCCAGCTTTGTGGGCCAGACATCTTCTATCTCGACTACTCAACTCTGTCTTTCCAATGTGAAAGCTGTCACAATTTTATGCAGCTCTCTGAGTGCAGCTGCATTCCCATAAAACTTTATTAACAAAAACAGTTGACAGACTGGATTTGGTCTGTGAGCCTTGATTTGCTGACCTTGAGTTTAGACTAAAAAGGTTATGGCATGCAGTAGGACAAACATAAAGTATGCAATTTAGTCCAAGAAAGCAACTGTACAAGCACCTAAATCCCTGGAATTTAAATCAAAGCTCAGGACAACCATGGACGTGAGAGACCAAAACAGAAACAAAATTACTAAAGTGATTTTAGGCCACAAAAACCCAAAACTCTACCTTAATGTGTTCTGGAAGGACAGGCCTCTGTCAGTTCTGGTTAGAGCTGCAACATGTTCAGCTGAAGTTGGCAACAGAAAACCCTGTCACCTGCTAGTGGCTGCCAGGAACACAGTGGAAAAGGATCCTGTGACCTCACCTGGGCCTAGAGAGAATGAAAGCCACGACTGATTAGTAATGTCTGCCACGGCTGTAGCAGGGAGGACAGTGATGAGTGTGCCACATAATTGCCATCCTTAAAACTGTATCACATGAGGTTAGGTAGTAAACAAATAAAATTTGTTACCCTCAATAAGTTGCACAGCACAGATATAATTATCTTCAAGATGGCAAGATCCTACTACACTTCCTAAATATTAATTTAATATCACTAATAGCAAACATGATAAATCTGAAATGGTTTTTATCACAGTGCGGCAGGGGGCTGGACTAGGTCACCTCTGAGTAGTCCTCTCAGCCCTGCATGGGATTCTGATTTTTCAGGATGCCTTGTACTATCACAGCTGTGTTCCAGGTGGCTTAGCCTTTCAACAGCTTTGCTTTGAAGATGTCATGAATATTTAAGTATACTTTAGGCTAAACATTCTTCACGCTTCTCAATTCACCTACAGTCCAGAGGTGGATTTGTTTGCAAGAAGCTCATTTTTGCAATGTTGTGTATTGAACACATATGCATCTAAACCCACAGGCATTGTGTTAGATACACACATTCAGACCTTCCAGGTGTGTGTATGTAAATTCCTTCCCTTACACCCTGACACTGGGCTCCGAAGTCAAAGCCTGCAGCTGAAGGACACTGACATGGCTTCAGGGCCGAATCAGCAGCTTTGCGACAACCAAGGATGTACTGATGATCTGGGAATGATCTCCAATGTTCCCACTATAGTTATTCATAGGCTATGACCTCAGAACCACACTGGCTATGAGAAAGCTAATGTTCCCTTCATTGTCTTGATAAGCAAGGAGCTGAGTGAGTCACAAAACATCCCAGAGAGAGTTTGGGTGAGGCATGGCATTAAAGATTGAAGTAGAGTGTTAAATACACCTATCTGTTTTCTCCTTTCCATGAAATCCCACTAAAACAAGCATAAAGGCATTTTTTTAAAAAGGACAAATTCACCGGAGTGAAGAGAATTGGGAAGGGAAAAACCAAACTGTAGAAGATGAATGTAAATTTCGGCGGGGAAAGCTGAAAATAATGGATTAGAAGTACTAGGTCCTCTAGAAATGTAGTTAAAGGTTAGTGGGACTGTACCTCAGTGGCACAGACTGCACCTAGCACGCACAAGGGCCTGGGTTGGATCCTCAGCATGAAGGAGAGGAAGAGAAGGGAAAGGAAAGAAAGAGAAGGAGGAAACAGGAAGGGGGAAAGGGGAAGGAAAAAGGGAAGGGAAGAAGGGAGGGGACTAAATGATCCATTATATTAGCTATCTATGGTTACATAATGAATTTTTCCAGTTACTCAGCAGTTCATAGTAACAAATGTTTATTGTCTTACCCCATTTCTGAGAGTCAAAAACCTGGAGCAGCATAGTTGGGTGCTATGGCTCAGGGTCTCAATGAGGCTACACTCAAGCCATCGGCAAGGGCTCTGGTGTCATCTGAAGGCTCGACTGGGGCTCAGGATCCACCTCTAAAGTGACTCGCTCACATGGCCACTGACAAGAACCTTCCATTACTAGCTAGATATTGGCAGGAAGCCTCAGTTCCTTGACATGTGAGTTTCCTATGGAGCTACTTAACATGGTAGTTGGCATCCCCCAAAGTAAGTGATCCAAGAGTGAGAAAAAGCCAGACAAAAACTATATTATCTCTTATATCCTGGAATGATAAGCAACTATCACTTTTTTTCCAGTGCTGGGAATCAAACTCAAGGCCTTGTGCATACTAGGCAAGTGTCCTACCACTGGCTACATCACCAGTCCTACACTATCACATCTATTGAAGGTTACTAGCCATAAAAACCAACCCTAGTGTGAGAGCAAACTGCACAAGGGCATGACTCCCAGAAAGCAGGGGTCATCGGGGACTATCTTGGAAGTTAGCTACCAGGTTTCCCCTACTATCTTCTGGGGACTGGCTCCAGGACATTCCCTCTACACACATAGCAGATACCAAAATCTATGGATGCTCAAGACCCTTCTATAGTATTTTCACATAACCTACACATAGTCTCTTATATACTTTAAATCATTTCTTGATTACTTACAATACCTAACATTATGTAAATAGTTGTTATACCATGTTATTTGAGGAACAATGACAAGAAAAAATAAGTCTGTATATTTTCAATACAGATGCAACCATCATAGGCCTAACTACATTTTCAATCTGTGATTAGGTGAATCTGTAGATGAAGCAGCTACGGATAACCTGGGTTGACTGCATCTTGAGGTGAAGGGTGTAAGTTTCCAGAAATGAAAACCTTTACCTGCTTACCACAATTAGCCCACACCACAGCCCGTCACCATGAAATTTCAATCACTGAAGGGCCCATGAGTTCCCAGATAAGTTAAAAAGCCAGATCAAAGAATCAATAATTAGAATGGCTTCAGATTTCCTCAAGTGCAGCATTGGAAGGTAGAAAGCAATAAACAATGACTTCAAATCTTGAAAGAAAATGATTTGCAAGTTAGAATTAAACCAACCAGAATGGAAAGCACTGGAGAAGAAACAAGTACATTTTTGAAGCTGGAAAGTAGATGAAACACACACACACACACACACACACACCCCTGAACCCTAAGCCTGACAGTGAAGAAGTCAGGAAGTCAGGAATAGTGAATTAGCAGCATGAGAAACTTCTAGAAATGGAGGTGAAGGAAGGGGAAACTCAGTGAAATATACTTAAGTACTAAGCACTTAAAGGGTCTTTTCAGTTCTGGAAATACATGGTTCTACAAGTGTAGCTACAGCAGTCAAACTTCCAGTGAAGTAAGAGAGAAGAATGAAGGTATTTTCAATTATGCCTGGGAAGTTAGTAGAAGATGTGCTCTACTGAAATAGGGGACAGAGACATAGGAAGGCAGACAAACAAGAAATGGATGCTTCTAACCAAAAAAGGGATAAAGGGGAGCCCTGACACGGTGGTAGAGGAAGCCTTCAGAGTGACACCTGGATGCCAGGTCAAAGGGACAACCAGTTCAGGGCAGAACAGGCTCTGGTCCCCAGGGAAAAGGCTTTTTGGGGACAGACAAAATTGAAGGAACACTTGAAGCATCAGAATGTCTTGGGGGAAATTTAGACACATGGTGAAGAATTTGAGCTTGAACTAATCAAAGTGCATGGAAAACTCAGCAAACAAAAAAAACGAACAAATAAACAACTATTAACTCCTGGGGCGAAGAGTTGTCAAGGAAAATAAAAAGCAATCATAGTTTACAATATGGCTCACTTGCGATTAGAGTGAACATCGTCATGATAAGGTAAACACCGCCTACTGACCTAATCAAAATTATGAAATAACTGTAATAAGAAAGTGCATGGAGAAACTGAACAGGTAATACTTAGAACAGAAATATCCAGCTTTAATAATAAAGACTACTTAGAGATGCATGTTAAGTACCAAAATAATCAAGTAAAAGAGGCAAAATGATGTCCGGGAGGGGACATCAGGGATTATTATATTTTTGTGGCCAATTTTGTGCAGCCCTCTGTCTTGATAATTGCCCGTGCATTACTTGGATTTTAGAAAGATTAACACACAGCACTGAGAAGCAGCAGTAGTCAACTACTCATTTGTTCAGCAAGCATTTAATGGGCATCTAGAGTATACCGGAGTCCCTGGGGATTTGGAGAAAAAAGAAAAAGGGTCCAGTCCCTGCCCTTTCTGGCTCACAGACAGTGGTTTCTCAACCCACCCAGGGGGGCAGCAGTCCAAAGTCTTCTCAGCTAAGCAGGTTACTGAGGTAAATGGATCCCTGGACACCTGCTGGTCTCAAAACGTGTCGAAGACAGTGAGTGCTGGCTTCTGGCTGCTTTCCCCGGGCGCAGAACCCTCAGCCCTCAAAGCATCATGGGACCTGAGCAAGTGCCGCAAGTTATTGCAACGCCTAGGATAACAATGGTCACTCTGCACCAGCCGTCTGCAGAGTAGACTGCTTCTTTTTGTTTCGTTTGTGTTCTGTTTGGTTTTGGTGGAACACGGATCAAACCCAGGGTGATCACACTGAGCTACATCTTCAGCCCTTTTTTCTATCATTATTAGGATGATGATTACGTTATTATTTCCAGTAATGGGGACTGAACCCAGGGCCTCCACACTGAGCTACATCCCCAGGCCCTTTTTTCTTTTTTCATTATCATCATCGTTGTTACTAAATTGCAGTACTGGCAGATTGAACCCTGGGCCTTCGCACTGAGCTACATCCCCAGTGCTTTTTATTTTTTATTTTGAGACAGGGTCTTGCTAAGACACTAAGTTGCCCACTAGGTTCAAACTTGCAATCCTCTTCCAGGGTACAAGGACTACAGGCAGGCACTACCACACCCAGCTCTGGGTTACATTTTCTAAAACACCTAAGTGACCTAAGTATGTTAGTGACTGTGCTGCTTTGCTTGTATGACCTCATTTAATCCTCACAAGAAACCTCTACTACAGCTACTATTATTATCCCCACTAAATTGGAAAAATGGAGCTCAGAGCAGTTTTGTGATTTGCCTAAAGTCACATACCATCCAAGGAGAAAGGCTGAAATTCAAGCCCCCACCCTTGAGTATACTGAGAAGACTGGGATTTCTCTCCATTTTGATTATTGGCTTGAGAATTACAAGACCAGTGTTCTAACTCCTGCTCTATGATGAACCAGCTGTGTGATCAGGCAAGTTCATTCTTTCTTGGTGTCTATTTCTAGGTGTGAAAAACCAGAGAGTTGGTTCCAAAGACAATTAAGTGTCCTCTGTGCTTTGGCAGAGTTTATCAGGACATGGGGGAGCCAGCAGAAAAAGGCAATGCAAGAAAGCGGTACAGAGGGAAACCCTCGTCCCTCTTCCAAGCTTCAATCTCAACTGTGTACTGGGAATCATTAAGACACCCATCACACGGTAACTGATTGCAGTAAAGCTAATCTACAAAAGAAATAATACTTGCCCAGGCACACAGAGCTCAATAAATGAAGGCCCTGATTCATTCCTATTACTGATATGTTTCCAGAGCTCCACCACATTTAGATTTTCAACCTCTGGTAAGGTCAAAGCACCATGTTCAAGAAAAGAGGAGTGATCAAAGTGGAAGAAAGGGAGTCAAGCAAAATGACTGTCTAACAGGGATGCGTGCTGTTGCCCTTTGTTGGTTTTACATACAAGTTAGTTTGTGAATACTTTCAAGAGCATGTAAGTGTGAAATTGGAAAGCGTCACTGTGGGACTGCCACGAGCCACTGCACTGGCAATATAAAAGGGGAGGAGAAGCAAGTAGGCAGGCCAGGGACAGAGAGAAGAAAGGAGAGAAGCAGAAAGGAAAAGGAAGGTGAGTCCTGCAGAAGGACACAAAGATCCTGGCTCGGGAGCAACTGATTCTAAAGTTCAAAGCTCTCCATCCAACTGTGTTTGTGGATAGTTTTATCTGACTTTAACTATGCTGCACGTTCACCTACCCCTGTGCTTTGGCTCAAGACATTTCCTCTGTTTGGGATTCTCATTTCTGGCATGGACACCATCGCATAGCCTAACTTTCTCTGAATTCCCCCAAAGAACCCTGAATACTACCTAACACGTGGTAGAACTTAATCAATATCATTTGAATGTAACACAATGACTAAAGCATTTTTCAAAATCATAACTTATTATTTCAAGTAGAAAAAAATCCCAAACAATTGGTTGCAGGTGACCAAAGATAACTGTGTTGGTCACCTTTCTATAGCTGGGACAATATGTCCGACAGACCTAACTTAGAGGCAGAACAGTTTATTTTGGCTTATGGTTTCAGAGGTCTCAGTCCATGGCTAGCTAGTTCCATTGTTATGGGCCTGAGGTGGAGCAGATCGGCATGGCAGAAGGGCCACAATAGGTAGAGCAAAGCTGTTTACCTCACTATAGCCAAGAAGCAAGAGTGAGGGGAAAAAAGAGCTAGATAGGAAAGATACGTCCTTCAAAGGGACATCCCAGTGACCTACTTCCTCCAACTAGGACCCACCTCCCAATAACCCATTCCACTATGATCAGCCACATCAAACGATGAAGTTAGAGACCTCACAATTTAATACCTTTCTAGCTGTCTCTTAATCCAAACAAGTTGGTGCAAGATTAACTGTCACAATTGTCAGAGCAAAGGTCCCTGTCTTGTGTGGGATGAAGTTCTCCCAAACTTCCAAACTTCCAAAGTGGGGATACTTGGCTCCAATAATAACAGAAACAATAAAAATGTGTCAAGGACGTACTATGCCCCAAACACTACTTCTAAGTGCTTTATCCATAATAAATCATTTAATCTTCAAAACCACTCTATGGAAAGAAGCCAATTCTCATCTCCATTTTATGGAGGAAACTGAGTAGAGCCACCAGTGGTTCCTGCTTGCCTGGTCCTGAGCGGGTCCTGGAATATAAGACTTACAAAGGTAAAACCTGAAACAATGGGTTGACTGTACCACACTGTACCACACCAAGGCACACAGAGATTAAGTGAATGTCCCATGGTCAACAAGGGACTGAGTCAGGACATGAACTCAAGGACTCCATCGCCTCTACTACAAGCATAATAGAGGCAAAGATAAATCAACTGAGGAAAAAAATTAGTCAGAATGTAGACTGAGCTGTGCACTGCACTTTCCAGCACAGAGCCTCGTGCAAATAAGTCTTCAGATGATTGTCTCAAGTGTGTTCTAGTGGTGGCACTGCCTGGAACTGCCAAACGACCTTGGGTGAGTCATGTAACATTCCTGGGCCTCAGTCATTCTCATCTCAAAAGGAAGGGGTCAAACTAAATCAAGATTGGCAAATAAATGAGATTCCCTTAAACACAGCAGGCAAAATTAATTAGGTCACTCTTTCCCGCTCCACTCGAACTTGGCCTTCAGGACACTTCCCACCTCTGTACATTAGGCATTCACAACCCATTCACAAGTACTGTGGTGTAGTCTGATCTCTAACACCTCCATAGTCTGTTGGTGTCACACTTGCTTCCTGAAACTCTTCTGGTCTCTTAGGATTTGGCACTCAGACTGATACCCAAAGACAGGAAGTAGCAAATGGCAACACCAACTGCAATGGTGGAGACGGTCTCCACAGGCTCAGCAGTTATTGGTTCAAACCTGTGCTACACACAGTATGTATCACTGGGAAGGAGAACGGGGGTGCTGGAGAGACCACTTAAACTTGCCACTTACTTGCTATGTGACCTTGGGCAAGTTACTTAACCTGTTTCTCTATTTCCTCAAGTACAAACTGAGGATTATAATAGTACCTACCTTCCACAGTTGTTACAAGGATTCAGTGAGTCAATATGTATAAAATACTTAGCACATAGCAAGTGCTATATGTGTTAATATTGTTAGAATCCTCCCCAAGGTAGCTGTTAACAGATAAGAAAATTGAGGCTCAGAGAAATTAAGGTCAAGAGAGTGAAATAGGAAATCCAGATTCAAATCCTAATTCCAAAGCCTTTGCTATTACACACAATGCTACATTGTATTGCAATAAATAGGTATTTGCTAGAAAAATCAAATGATAAAGGTGATTGTAACCATTAATCCTGATAATTTATTGACTTCATTGGATTAAGAAACACCCAGTACATTAGTAAAGCACATTCCTAGTTTTGTCTGTGTGGATAATGCAGGCATGACCTTAGAACTATGTATGACCCTTCTCCTGTTCCTCTCTAGCACTGCTCCACTGCTCTGCTTCCCAGGTACCATGAACTGAGCAGTTCTGCTCCACTACACCCTTCCACCATAATATTCCCACCTGGGAGCCTGTTGGCCATGGACTGAATCCCCTGAAACCCTGAACCAACTAAACCTCTCCTCGTTTAAGTTCTGGGTGACAGGTATTGTGTCCAGCAACAGGAAAGCTAATACAGTGATATATTTATTATCTGCAGGGACTTGCTCACCTGGGCCCACTGCACTTCTGCCTTCAATATCTGCCAGTTCCCTGTTGGTGTTGCTGTGCCCCGGGACCTGGGGCACTGCTTTGCACTGGCTCTGGAATATGCCAACATTAACCCCTTGCCTGTCCATGTCATCAGCATTTAGAGAGAGGATATCAACTGATCTGAGCACCACCCTACAGAAAGAAAAAAAAGAAAAAAACACACTGCTGAGTCTCCAGCTTCTGAGAAATGGAGAAGAGACTTTTTAAGATTCTAGTTATTGGTCTTCCCATATCAGTGAAGTGAATTTTGTTATTTTATAGATCTGTATCTTTCAGGTAATCGAGCAAACACAGCTTAGAGAAAATGGGTAAAGGGATTAAGCATCTAGGTACCTATGCTGTATGTTATCTACTCCCCTCTCCTAGTGAACCTCCTAAACATAGATATCATATTGTCTCAATAACCATTTGGGAAAGTATCTATTCTGGTAAATGCCAAAGTTCCTAACGCTAAGGTATTCTTCACCGTAATATGTCCAAAGAGAGTGAAATGGTACCTCTATTTCTAGTTCACTCCATTTAGTGCCTTCTGTGTAAAAGCAGGAAAGTTGGCTGGCCTCACCAAGAAAGGACACTGGAGGGACAGAGACCAGAAATGGTTTCATTCCTGCCCAGAAACTCTGGGCTTGGTGGTTAAGCAGATCACTGAGTAGAGCTGAGCAGACATTTTGAAGCAGGTGACATAAAAGTGGTGCATTCTTCCATTTCAGTGCCTCCTCAAAATGACACGATGTAAAAAGGTTCCAACACCAGGTGGCATCAAGATGTAGGGTTTCAGCTGTCCACCTACATTTTCAGAAACCGGTTCAGTGACTCCCAACCTCTTCAGTCTACAGACGGGTAAGAAAGGTAGGAAGAAAGTGATATGGAAAAATCTGGATACATGTCCTCCAAAGACTCTCATGTTGATTACTGTATAAAGTAGATACCATGAAGACCAGCAACTGCTGACATTCTCAAGGGCTCCCTCCTTTTCAGAACCATTATACTTAATGCAGGAAGCATAAGAAAAGCAGCCTCTTTGCTGGTAACTCATCCTGTACTGCCAAGGGAGAAACCCAAAGCAGTCCAGCAGGGGAAAAAGTCCTCAGAAAATACTGTTTTTACCTCCAGTACTGGTCCCATGAGTACATGTATAAAATGTGAAAGCAGATTTCAAAACAAAACCAGGTCTCAGTGGTAAGAGCACTTGACTAACATGTGCCAGGCCCTGGATTCAATCCCTAGCAACACACACACCACACCACACACACACACACACACACACACACACACACACACACACGTGTGGAAACATTGAATTTTATTTCTGAACAACATCATAATGTTGCCCATGCTGGTCTCCAAACTCTTGTGCTCAAGTGATTCTCCTACTTCAGTACACTGAGTAGCCAAGAGTACAGGTATGCACCACCACGCCAGCTTGAGTTAGCTCGAGAATTTACTAGGTATTAGGCACAGTGATGACTGAGCTCTGGATTCCAGCCAAGGCTTGGCTTATACCAACCTTGAGAGCATTAGTACTCATTCACTGATTACTGTAAGTTTAAATGAGAAAAGACCTAAGACCTACCACAAAGGGCTTAGCAGAGTCTCCAACATACACATAGCACCTCCCACAAAGGGAAGCCTCAATTGTCTTGGTAAAACAGGAGGGTGAAAGGGTTGACCTGAGTCTTTTCCTCTCATTTAGCCATGCTTTTGCTTCCACCTCTCACATCTCTGGTCAGTCCCTGAATGACACCAGGTAGCTGGCTCTACTAAAATTAATCAGCTTTCCATTACTGTAACAAAACATCTGACACAAGTTTAAAAGAGGAAAGGTTCATTTTGGTTCACAATATTAGTAGTTTCAGTCCTTGGTCAGTTGCTTTGGGGGCTATGGCAAGGCAGTAGGTCACAGCAGGAGTTAGGGTAGAGCAAGCTGCTCACTTTGTGGCAACCAGGAAGCAAATAGTGAGAAAGCAGTATCCCATCAAAGACATACCCACAGTGACCTAAGACCTCCCACTAAGCCCCACCCCTTAAAGCCAACCACTTCCCAACAGGGCCAAGCTGGAGACTAAATCTCTAAAACATGAGCCTCGGAGGGGATACTTCAGAGGCAAACTACAGCAATTATCGAAGCCACAGAGCTTGAAGGTTAAGGTAATTAAAACAAGAAATAGTCAGAAGAGGAGTGACTGGAAGGAAGCCCAGAGGTTTTGGTAATATCACTTCTTGATGTGGATGCTAGCAACACTGATACATTCACTTTGACGCACTCACATTTCAATGACTGCTACAGTTAGGTCTGTGCATTTTTCCATACGAATATTACGCTACAATAAGATATAAAAAGCAAGAAGAGCCTCTCCACATTATCTAGTGCATAAAGTAGTCCTTCCCAGTGTGTTCCTAATGTGTGTGCCACACGGGATCATGGGCACAGAGGGTCAGTCACATGTGGGCAGCAAGGGCAGCCTTGTGGGTCGACCCCAGGGAGCAGTACAAACACCATCACCAGGTAACATGGGTAGGCACTGGTCTCAAGTGCTAAAATAATACCCTGGATCACATGCCTCATGAACAATATCCTCGAGTATGAGGATCATCTCCAACAAGGAGAACACACCATAGTGGCTGGTAGACTGCTCTTTACACAACTGAGTATTAGCCTTGCTGACATCATCCCGCCCCTTACTCTTCCCTGATGATACACAAATATCTGGTATATCCCTTCCTCTCCCATTTCCTTACCCACTACCAATGGAAGGAAAACTTAAACTACATCTTCATCACTTATCAAGTCAATGGACATAATGACAGACTACATGTTGATTTTCTTTTTGAAAGTTTATTATTTAAAAAAAAAAACCTATCTTTTTACATTTTTACATTCACCTCTCAGAACATTTAATGGTACCAACTAATGATGCTACATAAAAAGCCCACCCAGTGCTTGAAATGGTTGCAGATTTACCATGTTCCAATATTAAAATGTTTTGCTCTCTGAAAAAAAATTATAATACTAAGTACCAAGATTTCAAATTCCCAGATGAGAAACAAAATTTTTAAATAAGGAGGAAATTATTTAGTAAAAATTCAAGGCTAAAAGAAAATGTTAAAAAAGAAAAAAAATCGTAAAAAATAGAATTCCCCCCCCCCGAGTTAAATTATAAAATGCAATCAACCCCCATCCCACTCCCTATTTCTCTTAGAAAAGCCACCCAGTCCTGAACACAGGGTCTCATATACAAATATGTGTAACTTGATTTGCAGATCAGCCTCTGGGATCTTACACTTGTTCTAGTTAAAAGTGTAAAGGAAAAATTAGGTTAGGTAGTTAGACATCCATAAATACCAGTGTCCAAATGAATGGAAACACTTTGGCTTTGGTATGGCTACAGAAATCTACCTGGAAACTGTACAACAGGACGCTAGCTTGGGGAGAAAGGGATGCAGAGGGAAGGGCACACAAACACCCCCACGTGGAGGTAAAATAAATACTGGGACATATCCCGCGCAAACACTGGATGGAACATTTGAGGCAGATGTCTCTAACAGACCACACACATGAGTTCTTGGTCAGAACTGTCTAGACTAGCTTTTTTCAAAGGGTCACTTGCAAGACACAGTTGAACATGTGTGCTAGGGTCTACTGTGAGACAAAGACCTTGTGAAGTAAGAATGCCACCTAGGCTAAAAGCCAGCCCCTCTTATTCCACGAATCTCAAGGGTCTGCTCCCCTCTTTAGTCAAACATTTGTCTATCACAGAAGGACCTCCATTCACTAATAGAGGACTTCTGCCCCTGGTCACCACAGAGGCGTGTCAGAATGGTTCAAGTACCACCTTTTCACCTCTGGGGTGACTAAATAAAAATTAAATCTGGTACTAGGACTATAACTTACTGTGCTGTGTCTTGAGTCTGTTTCACATTTCCCCCCACTGTCACAACGTCAAGATTAAGGGCTGTAAGGACATCGAGGAGAAGACAGTGGTAGGGTCAAGAACTGTCTAAACATGGCCTCAAATATCCTCAGATGTTACAGTAGAGAACGCAAAGGTGCCCGTACCTTGGTGTTCAAATAAATAATTGCTTCACAAAAGTACAAAGGTGACACCAGACAAAGGAAAGAAAAAAAGGCAACTTCTTGCTGCTTCACCAAGAGCACCCAGTGGCGATCAACACAATCCTTTCCAATAGAAAGACACTGGCATACTAGCAAGGAGGACAAGGAAGAGGATCAGTTTTTTTTTCTTTTAATTTCTTACAGACTTTCAACGCCAAATGCATACTGATCGTATCTAAATAAATTTCCATCACAGGGCATTTGATGATAAACAAGTTATATGATATGACACACACCAGTGCCAATTCAAGCAAGAGAAGTTGTCCCTCACAGCACAAGCCACCAAAGATAAACGAAAGGTGAGGCCTCTGTTCACTGTGGACTTGGTTGACCGTCGGGAACATCGTAATAATATGGGGATGGAAGGGGGAGAAGAAACACAGAACACCCAGGGAGTTTTAAATAATCACCATCATTTATCCTGTTTTGTAAAATAGGACTTGAACACCAAAAAAAAAAAAAAAAAAAGAGGAGGAAAATGGATATAAATTAAAACAAAAATATACCTGTACAAGTCTTTACTCTGAGTGAGAACTGTCTGGTCTCCACGGAAGCCAGAACTTAGGAGGTGACATACTTGTCATCAGAGCCCCCTAACTTGCTATGGGATATGGGTATCAAGGGACAATCTGAAGAGAGTCCAAGGGACTGTGATCAAGGAACCAAGGGAATTACTTATGAAAATTTCCTAAAACATCTTAAGTTCTACCAACTGCCCAGGGAGATGCTACCAGTTGCTGGAGCCCCACATGCTTGAAATCTGAAGACAGCAGCTAGAAAATAAAAATGCCATCACCCAGTGAGCCAATCACTTCTCCAATTAAGGTGCAGAGGGGAAGGAGCAGGGAGTGCAGAGAAGGCTGTTTCACCAGGACTCATTGGGTGCAGGTTTGGTGGCAGCCACAGCACAGCTTTCCTAGTCTCCAATGCGGCCAGATCTCCTGAGAGGCTACGAGTGCCCAGACCTGATAACAAGGTTCCAAGGTGCAGAATGGCCAATATGCAATAATGGCACCAGCACCAAGAGTGACACCTGAATTATGCACTGAGTCTACAGATCACTGATTATTACACCATCACTCTCACTGCCCTGCCTGCAAGACAGAACCCAGATGACCAGCCTGTGACATCTGCCACTTCGATCTACATGGGAACTAGGGAGAAAAACAAATTACCAATGAAAACTTCTGCAACTACCAATTCTTATTCCAGCCTGAGCTAGAACAAGTGTGTCTGACTAAAAAACCTGCATTAAATAACGTAAAATATGGTAACTTCCGCACATTATGACTATGAAGTGTCCCCTCCCCCAGCTCCATTTACTGTGGTGCAGAGTCTCCCGTCATTGAGCCAGGGGCACGGGTGGCACGCGCCAGACGTTACACAAGGCATTTATTTCTCCAAGAAGCCATGAGCCAGGAGAATTAATCTCTTTCCGCTGGGACCTCTGCCCCAAGCTGCTGGGGAAACAGTGAACTGGGCTTGACAAGAGAAGACGCCATGTGATCCACTAATCAGATTCAAAACATGAAAATGCACCACACAGTGTATTCCTTCCTGCTCTTTTTCACAGGAGAAAGACCTAAAGATAATTAATACAAAAGCTTGTCCCTTCAAACTTAAAGGAGGTCTTAAAAAGAAGCCATAAGCAAAAAATAAGGAAATAAATCAAACCCCCAATACTTCTGAAAGTAAGAGTCCATCATGACGGATGTCTAGAAGTCGTCGAGGTGGGAAAGAATGACACAAAGATGGAAGTGGCCAGCCACAAAAGTGCCTTGTAGAATCCACAACAGTGTTCTCCATTTCCAAGGCCAAGTAGTTATTCCCGGTAAGTTAAAAATTTTCTAGTAAGAAGAAAACAAAACAAAAATAAAAACCACTCCAGAAAAAAGGTCAAGGGAAGAGGGACGCTGTAGAAAGTCAAGCCGCTGACCGCCGGCGGATCACAAAGAGCCCACGCTGAAGCTGGCCCAGATAGATCCTCATCTTGGTACTGTCGCTCGTCTTCCTCACCCAGATCTGTGGGGACAGGAGAGGGAGCAAGACGAGAGGCTGAGAAACACCGAAGGGCAAATCTCCCAGAGCATTACAACACGCTTGAGTTGGGGTGGGGAGGAAACTGACTCCCTCTGTCTGAACGGGCTCTCTCAACTCCCAAGGCTTCACAAGCACAGCCCTGACCCTGCCCACGGTAAAAGCGCGCCTCCACGTAGGGGAGGGCATTGGCCTTGCACTCATGCCTCCCCCCACGTTCCACACTCCTGACCAAGAAAACGGACAGCACAGCAATCTTGGACTCCCTTTTTTGCCCAGGTCACAAGATCCTCCCCCCACAACCTTTGGTATGGTGGATTGAACCCAGGGCCCTCCAACTGAGCTACATTCCCACCCCTTAAAAAAATTTTTTTTTTAAATTTTGAGACAGGGTCTCGCTAAGTCACTAAGTTGCCCAGACAGGGCTCAAAGCTGCAGTCCTCTTGCCTCAGCCTCCCAGAGTGCTGGGATCACCAGCCTCCATCATCATGTCTGACTTTGTCACAAGGACTCTTGATTTGGTTTACTACGGCATTAGCAACACGCAACAGACATACATCCATGAACATAAAACTTCCTGTCAAATTTAGAAATGCTTTCCTTGCCCCAAAGGACTTGCACATATCCAGCCTTTCTTTTAATACCCTGCTTTTCCTGGCAACTAAGGCTAATGGCCGTGATGGAAAAGGAAAAACCAAAACTAACAATAAAAAGATGCCTGTGAGGGAGCTGGGGCCAAGAGCTCAAGACAGACTTCCCTCCTCACACTTCCCTCTCCCACAGACAGAATCAGACTTCTGTCACTGCACAGGGTGCAGGCGCACAGCTAAGTGAACTCTGGCCCCAGGGGAGCGGCGCCCCAAGTCAGGGAAGGAGGGAGAGGAAGGGCCTCTGAGCAAGTGAGTGAGGGCTCCTGCACTCACCATGTGCCAGACACTGCCCATCATGTAAGCTGCTTCTGCGTGCAGAGCAAGCAGGACTGCCGGCCACAAAAAAGACCAGAGCTCAGAAAGGCTGAGTCGCTTGTCCTGACTGATCCTGGTGCCTGACATCAAAGCCCTTTGCTCTTTTCCACTCAACCAACCCAACTCTTCCTCTCACCCAGCTCTCTGTAATATGCAATTAAAGGGAGCCTAAAGCACAAGTGTTTGAAAGGTCTGCATTTCATCTATACAACTCAAGTTTATAGATGTATCTCCTTCCCCCACTCAGGTTTCAGCTTTTAAAAAAGCTTGTTCTCGATGTCACCTCAGTTTCTTTGATGTGATTATCCCATAACAGACAGACTTTAAAATCAAATACACTGGCTTAAAAATGAAAGAAGCTAAAGATCTCACATGAAGCTGAGCCTCTGAGGGAACCTGCAGAACCATTTTAAACTGAAAACTGACCCCAGGAGGGTTGAATCGGGGAGTCACCAACATACCCAGACTGACCCACCAAAGCACCCTGGAGCTGAGTTATATCAAGGCCAAGCAGCTCCAGAGTCACTCAGTTCATCTGGAAAGACTGAAAGACTTCCAAGAAACAAGGACTGCTCTCCCCTCACTGCATGCTTGCAAAGCCCAAGGCTCTTCCCTCCACCAGACTTCCTCGTAACACCTCATGACACTCTTTGATGACAGAAAGTGCTAACTTTAACAGGAGGGCTACACCAGGAAGAAATGAACTTGCATTCCTACTTTTCTTGAGGTGCCACAGAGGAGTACGAGGCAGCAGTTCTCAAGTTGGGTTTAGGTACCAGGGAGCCACATGTGCTTTGTAGAGCAACCCTTGCAGGCAGGTACAAATGCTCCACCATGAACACGAGGCCCCTCTGACTGAGGAACACTAGGTTTCTCTATCAGATCCCCTGGTTCTGGCTCCATCTTGGCCTGAGGTGACTCATATCCTGAGCCCAGAGAGAAAAGACATCCATTTTTTATCTGGAAGGCTCTCCCTACCTTCTAAGTAAACAATCATTTTGCAAACTAGTCACATTTGCAGGCATTTTCAATTCAGGAAGCTGGGAGAATAGGAGAGGCTTAAGTTATTTCATAATCCAGTTTCATTAGATTTACTGTGCACTGGCACGAATAAGTTACAGAGAGTAGACATGTAAAAATCAATTTCTTTGCAGACATTTGCAGACTGATAAAAGATCAAGCCAATCCAGCTATTAAAGTTTTAAACCTTCTTTTTAACAACTAACAATACAAGTTAGACATTTCTGGACATCCTCCTAATGAAGGGCCAGGCAGAGAACTTGTAGGGCAGTCACATCATCTTTGGGTGTAACCGACTGGAAAACCAGACCCTGTTCTGCAGGAGTTTCAGTAGGCGACCACACCCACGGGCACGAGACAGGCGGCTTGCTGGACAGAGGCACAACAGAGGTGGGAGAGCGCAGCCCAAGAGTCGTCTGCCGACTCAAAGTGCGCCCATTCACTGAGCATTCACTGGGTGCTGGACCTTGTGCCAAGTGCCTCATTAAATCCTCACAGCAAGGTATAAATCTCTTAGTGCACATATTCGTTCCCGAGAAACAGCACAACAGAGATGGAGTATGCTCCACGGGCAAGCTGGCAAGCTCCACTCTCAGCAGATAACCTTAAGAAGCAAGGACAGGAAGGTACAGACCTCACACAGACTCGCCTTCCGCTCTTTCCTGAAATCTAGCTCAGCAACTCCCAAATCAATTACCACACGGGGAGCTCACCAGTACCACCAGGAACACGGAGCCGCACACGCTGGAGGCAAACACATGTACGCGATCTTCAAGGGGGACTCCGACCAAGCGCACTTTCTGCCACAAAGTGCTGAGTTGTGAATTCAACCCACATACAAGACATGACCCCACTGTACTTTCTTGGTGGCGCTTTCATTTCAGGTTTGTCGTGTTTTCCACACTTCACAGAGCACGTTTTGCTTCCCTCAGGATGAGGGAGAGTCAGTCCCTACCTCATTCGCTCCAACTGAACTGATCACGCAGCTCAGTTTCTGGCTGTCCTTCGACTCCAGGTAGATGGCCTGGCTCTTGTGATACCTGCAAAAATGGCAGAAATGTTAAAGCATAATTAAATCAGTCTTAATCATTTGTATCTGAGGAACAGTCTGGACTTCAGAAGGCTTTATTTTAAGGCCTCCATCCTTGGATGAGATGACTTCTTAATCTTCTGGATCTGAACCTTACAATCCTCGGTCCCTTTCCAAAAGGAAAGCGGCAACTGAGCAAAGAGGCGGAAAACTATAATCTACTTTTTATTTGGACTACATGACCCAGTTCAAAAGCTGAATTCAAAATTTTAAAGCAAAATCTGTTTCCACTTTCTGGCTGCACCCCCAAACACTGAAGGCAGCTGTGTGGACAAAAGAGAGAGGTAGGTTTGAACGACTGTTCTGTTACTTATTTTCTATCTGTCCAAATAAGTCACCAACAAGCAGGAGGGTTGAATTCAGCCTTTACTCTGGTCATTCACTCAAAAACACTCATTGAGCACTTACTATGTACCACTGACTATGCTGTAACAGCAGGGACCAGTGAACAAAGCCACAGGTCCCTGCTGTTACAGAGCTTCAAATATAATGGGGGGGGCATTTAATAATCACACCCGACAAATGCTAATCAAGCGAAGCTCTGAACGTTACAACACGCACCGAAGGGTATCTAGTTTGGTGTGGTCTGGCCTAGAGAACTGGAGAAGCTGCTTTAAAGGAAGAGACAAGACAGATGCTCCCCTTTCAGCCCCTGCATCTCCTCTCTTAGCCTGCAGTACAGAACCACTTGCAACCTACAGAAGTTTATCCTTCCAAGGAGGGAAGGCCAAAGCCCAAATGGGACAACAGGATGAAAGAGCAGCTGTTAGATCACAAGAGTTACAAATATAACAAGCTAAGCTGCTGCTGAAAGTCCTGGCCTGAGTCAGCCCCAGTTCAGTTGAGAATATAACCTTTGGTTGACTCTGGCTACAAAAATCTACCTACACAGATCCATAAACTCATATAAAGTCTACCCAAACACACCTCCCAGCACAGTATTGCATCTTCTCACTTCTCTGGAGGAAGGAGGCAGGTTCTGTTGCGCTGGTATAATGAAATAATCTATTGTCCAGATATCACAGTATAGGGTGTACTTCTCTCCCACAGTGAGCTGTCTCCAATCTAGGTTTCTAAGCACAATCTGGCCTGCTACTCAGGAGCCGAAAACACAGATTTCCAAATTCGTTTAGTTCTTGAAAACACTGTTTTAAAAAAGTAAATCACAAATGCAGCAAGAACAACAAGACTGGTTTAGAGCCAAGGTTTAAAGTTGCTTTGAGCCACACATCAGTTGGCAAACTGGATCAGAGGACCTTCATTATGCTAACAGTAACATCAGAAGGCCCGCATTGCACAATGCATGAGGAAAGGCCACACTGGTTCACAGCAACATTCTAACACTTCCCTTGCTTTCTCTCCCACATCTGAGCCGACTATACAAGGTAAACAGCAATGTCTTAAGGGACATTTAGAATAAAAATACAAAGGAAAAAGAACATCCAGTAATTCTATGGGAACAGTGAGGTATTAAAGAGATAGAAACACAAAACACAACTAGCCTCAAGTCACTCTGATTCTACTTTCTACATAATTTCATAAAAAGGTCATGGGTGTGGTGTAAATGCACATTACTGCATGGAAACATGCTCAATACAGAGCTAAGGGGAGGGAAAGAAGTCTGTCTACTATGTTCATGTGTCTGTAATGAAACACATTTGATTGGCTTCACAGTGAACATCAGAAGTAAAGACTGCAATCTGGTCTATCGCCCCTGGTCTCACTACCAGACATGGCCTGGACATCCACTATGGTCCCCACACACTTCACAGGAGAGCTGGCTGGCACGCTTCTGTAAGCAGCCAACTTCCAGACCAACTGATGCCACGCTCCCAAGACCTCCAGGGGATTCTCATGCACCAAATAATGATCTTAGGGAACCACTATCCCTGGACATCAAGTCTATTAAATTATTTGAATTCTCTGAAAAGTTAAGTCCTTAGAAACTAAACCTTTTTTTTAAAAAAGATAAACCAAAAAGTATATAACAACCTTAACATAGACATCACTTTTCAATTTTTAAAGAATAAAAGGGGGAAAATAATTCGAAACATATTTAGAAATAATAAGTTTAAAAGCAACATTGAACCAATTTAGTAAAAATGTGCGTCTTTCTTGCCAATTAAACCTATTTTACAAGTTACAACTCAGCTGCTGAAAAAAATTATTTAAGTGGCCTCAGAGAATAAGTCCTAAATGTCAAATTGACTTTATTACTAATGGAAATTCTGACCTGAGATTCCCTACAATTAAGCTCTTGAAGCTCTGTGCCTCACTATTAAACCCAATGAACTAGAATTGCTATACTATTTTGGAAGAAAGCAATTTTTTTAAAAGGTAGCTCCAAAAGTAGGGCAAAGGGTGGAGGGAGAAGTAACTGAATTTTCTTTCCTGCTGGGAATCCGAATATTAACACTCCATTTCCCAAAAACTGAGTCATATCACAGCTATAGAAGCTCAAGGGGTTCCAATTCTAGTTGGAAATACTGTTTTAAGAGTCTCTGTGTCAGCATTACTTGACGCTACTTGGGTTAAGGCTACTTGAGCAAGTGGTCACTTCATTTCTAATTCACATTAGTAGTCCCAGATTTAAAGTGAAGAGCAGGAAAAAAAAGTCTGCTAGTACCATCAGTTAGTTATTTTAAAATATCAGCTACTTTCAACAGTGTTTCCTTAGAAGGGTCATTAGTCTGAATCAAAATGTGAGAGAAGCTTACCGCACGACATAAAATGTCTTAAAAGCAGTAAAAGACCAAGGCAAAGGGAAGATGCTTAACTTTCAAAATGAAATGTAGCTTGATAAGTGTTCACACCAAGATGGGAGGCCTGGATCACACTCATTTTGCTGAAGTCATTTAAAACTCAATGAAACATGTTCTACCAAAATTACTGTTACAAGGAAAAATTGCATGCTGTGGAAAGGAACACAAAGGGATCTGGCGGACCACTCTGCCATAGGTCTTGTCTGCTGAAGAAGAAAGGAAAATGAAGCCTCCAAATGGACAGAGATCTACAGTCAGTTCTAAGGCCTGGGGAGGTGTGAGAGGCTCGCTCTGCAAGCTTGAAGCAGGGTGCCCAGGACCCACGAACAGGCACCGGGGAGGAAAGGACTTGCCTTCCAACAACACTGGCAAAGAAAAACCACACAGAATACAGGAGAAAACAACATTCTCAAAATATATTTAACAACAGAACAAGCAACTTCAGTTCACTGAAAAAGCAAAATGCTTCCAGAGACATTACTTTCCAAACATCTTCAGCTAACACGAGAAAGATGGTGAAAATTCCTTCTAACCGCTTAGGCAGTCTGACACATCACACCTGACCACTTGGTGTACTTTATGAAATACCCATCATTGTGGATGCTTTCTTTTAAAAAAACAAGAATTTTATTTTACTGCATTTTTACCCTCCAGACACGTCTCATAAAGTCTAAGGATTAAGTCTAGAAGGAGGAAGAGCTGAAGCAAAGCAATTACAAAATGAACATCGTTTGAAATATCACACGGCTGGAAGACTCACAGGTCCGTAAAAACGTTAGTGATCAATCTCATCATTTTCAAAGATGGTTCTTATATGTGGGCTTGATCTTTAAAGGTTATTTGGTTTTCATTATTAGAAACATTTTTCATCTTACTTTGCCCCATTATGCTGAGCAGCTAGTGCCTGCCACCTAGTGGCGATATGCCCAGACGAGAAGCAGGCCAAGATAAACACTGACTGACCTTTCCAAAGAATGCCGAACAGCAGTTCTGCGGGGCAGAGTGGCTAAGATCAGGCTGATGGACAAAGCAAGCCTCCTTCACCTACCCAGATAATTAACTTACTATAACTCAGTGATTTATTTCAGGCAAGACTAGCTCTCTAAGCGTTTTTTTTTTCCTTTTTCTTTCTTTTTTGGTTTTTTGAGACAGGGTCTTGCGTGTATTCCAGACTGGTCTTGAACTGTGTAGCCCAGGCTTCCCTCCAACTCAGGGCGATCTTCCTGCCTCAGCCTCCCAAGTGCTGGGATTGCAGGCGTGTACCACCACATCCTGCTTCTCTAAGCATTTCATTTAACCCAGAACATTTAGCCCTTTGGATTCACAAATTCATACCAATGGATTCGGCCAACTGGGTCAAAAATATTTGGGAAAACAATTGTGTCTGTACTGAACACAAACCTTTTCTTTCTTGTAACAATACAGTACAACCATTTACATTGTATTCAGTACTTCAAGTAAACTAGATATGATTTAAAATATATAGGAAGAAGCCAGGCATGGTGGTGCACACACGTAATTCCAGCATGTGGGAGGCTGAGGCTGGAGGATTGCAATGAGTTTGAGGCCAGCCTGGGCTACATAATGAGTTCAAGGTCAGTGTGGACTACAGAGTGAGACCCTGCCTCAACAAACAAGCAAGCAAACAAACAAACAAACAAAAAACCAGGAGGATAGCTTAGGTTATATGCAAATATGATGCCATTTTGGGGACGTGGTGCTGAGGATCAACTGAACTCAGGGCCTTGTGCTTGCTAGGCAAGCCCTCTACCACTGAGCTAAATATCCAGCCCCTATGGTGCCATTTTATATAGGAGGTGAGCATGGGCAGATTTGGGTGTTCTGTGTGTGGTCCTGGAACCAACTCCATCTTTACACAGAGAGATGACTGTTCAATTTTATAAGGTAATCAACTAATAATGCCCATAAACGGCAACCATCACTTAATTTTAGAACCTTTGGCTAAGTAAAAGTATTAAGACTCAAAGTGTTATTACATAGCCATTAAAAATAGTAACTAGAGAGCATACAATAACCCAGAGAAAAACATTCTCAATTTAACTAATAGGCACACCGTAATCACTGCCCATCTATGACTTGAAATAAGGAAGAGCATACTTGTACAGGACTACAAACAGAAAGAAACACCGTGTCAGAATTAAAAGAGCTGTGAAAAGATGGCAGGACCCAGGGTGATTTAATACCTAGCAGAATACCTAATACAGAAGGCAATAAACATTTGTTCAATGAATAAATGTATGAGCTTTTAAGGTTTTTTCCTATTGTTTTGCCATTTCCTTTCCAATGAAAAACGTTGGCAGTCTAAAGATTTCAAGCAGTCCTCAATCTAAATGAGTCATGTTTTAGGATGTAATTCCCCCAAGTAAGTTTCCTGGAACACTTGCAGCAGGATGATGCAGGAGAAAAGGGTAGACATGTCAAATAAAAAACACCTAATAACATTTTAGAAATTCACGGTGTACCTTAGCATATCATAAGACCTAAGGAGTGCTGTAAGAAGGGAATCCATTTATCTTAATTAACAGGATCATCCCCTAAACTGACGTGACCAGAAAATCCCTTTATCTGCAGAACACCTATTAATTTTAGCACACAAGAACAGAGTTAAGAGGCAATGCGAGACATGTACCCTGGCACTGCTGGGCAGAGGCACCACGAACGACATCAGCCTGCAAATTCTAATACAATGACAACAGCAGGGAGGGAAAAGGGGCCGCCACCCACAGAACCCGTTCTGGGAAACAGTGTTTTCAGAAGCCTAACAAAGGTATCCATCAAATGACGACTGATGACAGGAGTACAAGTGGAATCCGATTTTAATATGTAAGTTAAGAAGCAGTCATGCTCTGAAATAACAACTCTAGATAGCCCCCACCCTCTGCTTCCAAGTGGTTCTTTTAAGACTCTTTCTTATAACTTACCATCTTTTATCATAGTACAGCTTTCCATCTTCTATCCGAGCCTCAAATCTCTGGGCTGGAGACTCTGCAGGTGTGGCAGGCAGGTGTTCAGGAGAGGATGGAGATGCTGGAGGAATCAGACATTTAAATGACTAACCAGGTAACAAATGTTTCAGCTAACATGCTTAAACTGAAACACTATCAGTATATGGTAAAACTGGGACAGCATGGGAATCTAATAAAACTCCAGGCCAGGATAGAGTGGCTGTTCACAAGCATGATCCCACTACTGATCAGCATGTGCAGTTTGGGTCCCTTGCTCCTGGGAGGTCGTTATGTTGTGCCAGACGGTGTAGGACACCAAATCGGCATAGTGCACTACAAACTTCTTGTACGTTACTTCTAACTTGATCTTCAAAATAATCCTGTGAGGTAGGCAAGGTACAGTTAACCTCACCAAACAGGAGAAACCTGAGGCTCATGAAGGTTAAGGTCAAATGTACAAGTAACCTTGTGCATCTGGAACAGAGTTAATACCCTGGTGATCATCAGAAGCCCAAAAGAATGAGTACTATGAAAAGCTCTTAAACTGAAATTGTTTCCAGAACTACGGTAGGTTCGAACGATTTAAATTTATGCACTTAGTCACAGAACCCCCTCCCCATCATACCTCCACAGGACTTCTCTGTGGACTGTAACATACCACAGCATATTATCTACAGAAAGAAGGATCTTGTTTTCCTTCCACAAAACTCAGTAAGCACAGGGATACGTGAGTAATCCCAGTGCTCAGAACAGAAAGACATTACCAATTCGGAATTCTAGTTTGCAACTAGCATTGACCGCCAAGTGCGACCCTGGAAAGAACCACTGTAAACACTGAGTTGGCCTTGGCCTCATCTATAAACTGGAACTCAGAGCCACCTGTGAGAACTCAGAGGCAAGCCATGAAAAGTCACTGGAACAGTAATGCCTAGGACTCAACTCCAGAAAGGGAGTAAAACTGAAAAACCCTGCAGTCTAAAACTGGTATGTACTTGAATCTTACACCTGCACAAAAGGAAACTTTGAACAGCCAATCGAGTGTCTTTTTTACAATAAATCCTAAGAAAAAGACAAAAATAACATAGTAGGGCTAAAAAAAAAAAAAAAAAAACAGGAGTAATATACTTAAAGTTCCTTTCAGTTTCCATGATGACTACTCTGAAGCAAATGAGCATTTTACTTTTGAAAACTGCAACAATTTCTTGACAGGTATTTACATGCTTTTCCAACAGCATGATAAGAAGATTGCACAAATACCAATAACATTATGCACTTACCTGGTCTCTTGGGTGACTTAAGCTGTAGAAAGAACAAGAAAAAATCTTAGAGAAAATTATTTCAGATGCAACTTCATATGTCAAAAGTATCACAATGATTTAACAAGTAACGTGAATAAAGTGAAGCAGAAAACCATGTCAAGCCTGAGCTTTCAAATAAATTTTTAAAAAAATCAAACTGTACCTTATTTAATGTTCTCAGATCCTCCATGATCTGCTCATCAGTTAACAAATAGTTTAGCTGAGGTGTTGAGAGTTAAAGGAATGTGTCTGAAAATATGGTTTGCGAGGAAACAAATCAACAAAATAGTACCAGTATTTTAGAACTGACAAAGCATGACTATGTTAAATTATGTTTTTTTAAAATAACTTGCTTCTTAGAAAGTTGATTCACCTACTAAATGTCATGGTGACCAGGTATATAAAAGAATTCACATTTCCCACCCTACAAACTGCTACGATGAAGTTCACTACGTAGCTACAATACCGTAATAGTGAGCACACAGAAAACAGTAAAATAACAATTTAACCCTGTGTTTATAGAGTGCCCTTGTTTCAAAGATCTGAAGATTTACACTCACATACACACACAATGTAAGGTTAATCTTTCAAGGCAACTTAAATTCTCAGTTACAAGGCTGAAGGGACCTGAAGTTATACCTTTTCCTGGTGGTCAACAAATGACTGAACCATTCAGGACAAACAGCTATTTATTATCTCCTAAGAGGGACATTTGTCTCCACATGTCTCATTCTCATCGTCTGTTTTTATGATTAAAGAGCTTCTTTACATTGACTTAAATCTCACTACTTTAAGAAGTCTGCAATCCTGTGTGTTAGCAATGGAGTATATGAAGTGCACAAAGACAGGTACCACAATCTTTGTTTCACCCGTGGAAAACCTAAGGCACATCAACTTTTCAGTTGTCTCTGAATCTTGAAGTGTTTCATTCCCAACACAAAGTACTTTCCAATTAACCACTTTCTGTACATTTTTCCCACTAAAAGCAGTAGCAATTGAGGACTCCAGTAACAAATGTCTCAGGATAAGTATTTTACATATGCTTTCCCATCAAATATTACTAAATTTTGTAGGACAGTTACCATGTATACTCTATACAGTGGTGGCAATAAAGGACTTGGTTGTCTTCAGGAGAAAAAAATGATTAAATCGAGACGCAAATGGATATCAGGAGCAGGTTTTCTCCTCTTGTCTGGAATGGGGACAGGATCATTTGGTCGCCTCCGCAACTTTCTGGTCATGATGGGTTTCACTTCCATAGAATCTGTGGCAAGAACGGAATGGGTAAATCCATCCAGCTCCCACTTGGAGTAAGAATTCCTACGAGGTAAGATATCTGCCTCATAGCCACCCGACCAGAACTGTTTCACTAAGGATGTGTGGTCTATACAAGGGTCAAGCCAGATCCCAATGTTAGACATGAGAGGCTCTATGCCCTGTACAGCCATGATAGGTAAGAGAACAGCACCCTAAAAACTAGGGGCTGTTCCTCCTTTCCCTCAAATGAAGAAGCCAGGCTTTTGGACCTGGAAGGAACCTCAGAGTCATCTCAACTGACCCATTCTGTTCCCACAGCAGGTGGGGGCCTAAAGCCCACTGGTACAATAGGCTCTTTTATAGGCCACTAGCCTCAGTGCCAACGTTTTTATACTAAGTTTTCATTTACAAACCCAGACTCTTTTCTAACCTTTTGTAGCTACTTGACTTCAGGACTGATACAATGAAAGCACACAATAAAGCCTCTTTGTACCCTTCCTGCCTTCTCTCTGGAGCCTGACACTGCCACTGACTCCCCACACCTCAGCGGCTCTCCTCCTACAGCCACCCAAATCTCTGCCGATTTGCCCTTTGGGGTCCATTTGGGCCAGCCTGCTTCTTCTTCCCGGTCATCTCCAGGGTCCACTCAGTCCTCAGCCTACATCCCACAGAATGTCCACTCCCCACTCCTCACTCTCCCAGCCCTCTGGATGCCATTCCACACTTTCCAGGCTCCTGGCAAACTCCTTTCTCCTCCTCATTGCTGTTCCCAAAGATGCCTCTTCTCCTGCATCTCAGGGGCACTGCATCTGACCCCACTCCATGCCAGAAGAAAAGCTCCACCCTGTGAGTCATCTTCCTTCATCCAGGCATCAAGGTCACACCACATAATGTCAAGTCGGCCTCAACTACTGGCCCTCACCTTTTCGATGACACAGCTCAACACCCATCAGCAGTCTCTCCCATAGCAAGTCCATCCTCCCCTCCCTCAAAGTGATCTCCCTAAGACCAAAATCAGGTCACTCTGCACATTGTTCACTTTTTAATAGGTATTTCAATGGCTCACTACCCTCTACAGAATGAAGGTCAAACCTCTTTTCTATTCTTCCTCACGTCGCCTTCATGCACGCTGTCTGTGCAAGCTTTTAGCTCTTCTGTTACCCAAAGACACATTCCAGTCTCAGCGTTTGTACATTGTTCTCTCTGCCTAGCCTCCTCTTTACTGCCCAGCAAATGCCTACATAACATTTTCCAAGAATCTGCTCAATATTTCCCTTTCTGTGACAGCTTCCACAGGCAGAGGTTCATCACGTCTCCCCTGTATACAGGGCATCTGTGCCAACCTCCACTACACCAAGTGCCACACTGTACAGAACAGACCCCCATCAGACATCAGGTGTGCAATTCCACTACAGCATGCAACACATCCTCACCCCAGCACACAGTTTTATGAACCAGATGAAGTCACGCTGATCATGCATAATTCACAATTATGCACACTTGGCAGCAAAGCAGGCGGGACAGAGTTGCAGGACTCCACCACAGGTATGTGCAAGATCTTAAGAGCATGTAACAAGTATACTACACACAGTCAGAAGATGTTTCTGCATGTTGCTCTTAGACCAGACACAGATAATACTGATTTTTTTTTTCCTGAGTGGAATGGAGGTAAACATGAGAACCACACACCTAATAAATATTTGTAAAGGTAGACTTGAAAGTGAGAGTAGAAAGGAGAATATACACACCCTTGGGAAGAAGGGAGAAGCCTTCTCTCTACAGGAACCCTCTTACCCTCTGTTGAGATGCTACCTTTCTCCAATAACTTACTGGCTGATGGCACAGCACTGTGGGTAAAACCACAAGGGTCACGGCAACAGGCCCAAGTCCCTGCAGCAGCTGTGTGACCTAAGGCAGGCTATGGAAATGCTCTGTCTCAGGCTTCCTCATCTAACGGACGGTGCTGACAGTGCTGGGAGGGTTACAGAGATGACACGTGTGAACCGCTTAGCACTGCCACTGGCCTAACAAAGTTTGACTAAGACTGGCTTTTATTACCATACTTGCGGGGAGGAAAACACTATATGAAGATCTTTTTAAAAGGACAAGGTGCAAACAGCTGTGCGAAAGCTGAACACCACCAGGCAGCTGATATCAACTGTGATAGATTTCAACATGCAGACATAATTTGGCAACCAAACAGTGAAAAGAACTCACCCAACTCAAAACAGCACCCAAGAAAAAGCAGAATATTCTGTTCACCAAGGAGTGGGTGAGTGCACCTTGCTCTGTGGGCTGCCAACACAGGGATGGGCTGCTGGGCAGCACAAGATGGAAGAACGCCAAGTAAAGGTGTGCCCAAGAGGACCTAAGAGTACCAAATCCAGTCAGGCCACTAAATCGAAAAGTCACAACTGCACACTTATAAATCAGAAACTATGATCAAATTCTTCTTATAAGAAGTGAAAAATCAATCCATTTTATTAGCCTAGTCATAGGAATAACCTGATGAATTTTATCCAAATGACTATTTCTGCAGAAGGAAAATGCTCTGGGGAAGCTCCTAAAATGTATCAGCATGTCTCTACTGCCACCTAGGAGAGAAGCTGCTCAGGGAGCAGACCTGGCCAGTGGCCCTCAAGGAAGAAGCGACTGGGGGAAAGACCAGCATGAGCATCACAGCCCCAGTACTACACAGCACGTAAGGCTACCCACAGACGTCACCTTGCTTCGGCTGCATATCTGCCTGGCTGGCTTTGAAGGTAGATTTTTCAAAGAGGCTGGGCTAGCTTAACCACCTATGTCCCAGTTTGCCTGGCAGTTCTGTTACTCACTGTACACAACAGCTGGCATGCTGACTTTGTACCATCAGCCTCCTGTGTGTTCGGCCAGTAAGAGAATCGCAGAACTCAATCTACACACATCCACAAAAATCAGACTCAACAGCTCACCTGCCTACAGTGTTCGACTGCAGTAAAAGCTTCATTTTTAACGTACTTTCACCATTAAAACAAGCTCAGGCACAATCTCACTTTTAAACAGAATCTACAGAAGCTGACCTCAGAGACGCAGAGGGCAGGACAGGGCTCCCAGAAGCTGGGAAGGGTAGGGAGAAACAGGATAAGGAGAGCAGTCATTACAATATTTCAGTCAGATTATGAAGTGTTAAGTCCTGGGGTTCTAGTACACAGCAAGGTGACTATGGTTAACAAAATTGTGTTCAATACTTCCAAGCAGTTACCAGAAATGTCAGATTTTGAATGTAATCACCAGAAAGAAATGATAAGTACAGAAGTAGACAGATACACTAAGAGCCCAGTCTAATGATTACACAATGTAGATATGTATTAAAATATCCCTGTATTCCATAAATACGTGGAATGTGCTGATTAAAAATCAAATCTAAAAACAAGCTCATGGTTGCTTAGCTATTGGGAAAAAATGAGTTGCAGTGATTCTGAGGAGCATGCTTTTTTTCTTTTTTGGTGGTACTGGAGATTGAGCCCTGGACCTTCGCATTGAGATACAACCCCAGTTCTTTTTCCATCTTTTTTATTTTGAGACAGGGTCTCACTAAGTCACTAAGTTGCCCAGGCAGGGCTCAAACTAGCAATCCTCCCACTTCAGCCTCCCAGAGTGCTGGGATTACAGCAATGTGCCACCACACCTGGCTTATGACTCAGCCAAGATTCTCCTCAGATCTGTCAGTCTGCAGAAATAGTGCAAATATTTGTGTACAATGCCTACCTCAATGCTAAATGCTCAAGAAAGAGACTTCTATTTTGACATTATAATGACTCATGGTACCAGCTATGAATCTAGTGCTTTCTAAGGAAATTCACAGGCTTTACCACGGCCATGAGTAGCTTCCACAGGGGCCCTTATTAAGAAAGAACTTACAATATAAAATGAAGTGGCAGTTAGTGAGCTGCTAGAATAGAGAGGAGGAGAAAGCTGCTCTAGCAACAAGAAAAATAAATTAAAAATGATAAAGCTCCTACATCTCAAAGCTCATGGGGTTCTCACTGATTATTTAGGTTATTTATGATTGTGGCAGCAGCATCAGAGCAAAATCACTCAGGTGACTATCCACAGCCTCACTCCTCAGAGTGGGGCCTGAGCAGCAGCACTGGCAGCCCGAGGACTCCTCCTCGCCTTTACCAAGAGCCCAGGGACCACACCTGCATCAAAGCTGAAGCTGCTCTGGCCGCAAGCCCATCCCAGCCTCTTCACCTACTGCGCGCCCTGCTGCCCACACAGCCTGGTTTCCCCAGTTCTCCACAAGGTGTGGTCGCCGCAGAGAACATCCAGCTAATGCCCATGGGGGTGTATAAACATTTCATGTTCAAACAAAGCAGGTCACTGAAACACCTATTTCTAAAGGGCCTCTGAACTAAGCTTCTGATCAGCCTCTTATTCTACTGTGATTTTAAAGATACCTTCATGTTGATTCAGAAAAGGAGATTTTAAGAAGTATCTTTTCTGGGGAGAGCTGGGTAACATCAATACTGGGCCTCAATCCACAAAGGTGAAATAAGTCACTCAATTAGAGAAATGAAATTGGGCCTTTAATCCAACACCATAGCAGCACCATCTGTGGAAATGCTAATTATCCTTCTAGCTCCAGTGCCTCTTCTTTCCACACTCTATCATTACCTTGGCAGTGCTTTCTCTACCAAGGGTACCAAATGGCTTGAGGAAGGACACAGGTACCTTAATGCCCATGGCTAGCTTTAAACACGTCCACAATCTCTTTTTTTTGTCTTGCATTACAAATGATTTCACTGCATTTATTGTCTCTTCTGTTTCCTGCCCCAGTAAAGATCCTGGCTGAAAAAGCTACTGGCCAAATAACATCTATCACTTGTCAATAATTAGGATGCCAAATCACAGGTAAGGTGATTGTATCCTTCCCTGCAGATGGAAAGGCAGCAGTTATAAACTGACAATATTTCCCACTAGCCTAATGAAGGCTCCCAAACATCTGGTGGCTCTAGCAGAGAGCGATGAGGCATCACTGCCAGTCACGGCCGCCATCAAAGAAAATAGTGCGCGGATCAAAAAACAGGCAGGCAGACTGGCACCAGATGAGGCACCACAGTATTAGCAGTCTAAAAGCATTTCAACAACAAGACCATGCTGTCTGGAGATGCTATTTTAGCATCCATTCTCACTAAAACAAAGCAACAAAAAACATTTCCGAGCTGCTTTAGAGGCTTTCGAGGAACTCACTCTCTTTAGCCAAGCCTTCATGAGGAAGTATCAGAGAAGCAAATTCTTTTTAGGAGTCAGGACTCCTCCCCTCCAACACACCCAGCCAGACACAATTACACTATCATCCGGGTATCACTGAACTGGAGCCAGAAGTCTGTGTCATCAAGAAGGCCAAGCTGGTTCATAGCACAGATACTGTACCAGTGTGGGGAGGAGCATGCAGATCTTAACTGGTTACTTTTAGTTTGAATGTCAGCTCCAAGGTCTTCGATAAAAACACTACATTTCCTAAGGAATCTCCTTAAAAATCAGACATGCCAGAGCCCAAGTACCTTCTAAACATGATTATAAAAGTTAATTTTTGGGAACTGTGCAGGAGGCATACCACCTACACATCCAAGTAACAAACTCACTGCTGACTTGCTTTGTAGTATCTGGCAGGTTCCAAAATAGTTGGTTCAGGCCAACTCCCTGTATCCTTCTAGGACTCATCAGTCCACATATGGCAGCAGAAGAGCCAGCCAATTTTGCTTCTTCCCAAAACTTGCCTAGAACCTGCTGAGCTCCCATATGCAGAGTACTCGATTCTAGAAGGCTAGGGAGGAACTGCCTCCGAGTCTCATGTAACTTCACTACCTTTACAGGAGGATAGCTAAGGTTAGCTACCCTGCTGGAATCCTATCAGCCCTTTCTGAAATGTTCACAGTAACACCTGAGGGAAGAGATCAAATAGAACAGATGACACAGCCAAAAGCCACTCTTCCCACAGCCAAGTCAGAAAAAGATAACGCCTTTTCTGTATTTAAGGCAGACTGCAAAAAACAAAGCAGAGATTCCCCTCCCCACAAATGGATTTGGGTAATTCAGGAACGTGACCAAGCCACAAATGGCAGCAGACCCAGAATTAAATAAAGTGTAAGTCTGAGCTCATAACTGCTATTAAAGGCCTACATTTATTGAATACCTGTTATACAGGTCAGTATTCTAGACATTTCTATTTCTAAACACAATCCTGTGAGATAGGATATGATCAGCCAGACTGTACGGCAGAGAAAACGGACTCAGAGAAGTTAAACAGCTTGACCAAGGTGACACAGCCAGCAAGGGACAGAACTGGGGCTCTAGAGGATCCGTGATGTCAAAGCCCCTCTGTCACCACGCCCTGCTTCAGAGGTGTGAGACAGAAGCAGTAACCGGGGCCGCCCGCCAGGACCCTCTCCGGACACCCAGGGCCCTCCCCTGCAGGGCTTTCATACCTCCCGTCAGTTCCATGGTCAGCTTTTCATTTTCAATCATTTTCTTCTTTTCTTCTAGCTCAGCAATCAGGTTCTCTTTCAGTTCAACCTTCTTGTCTTCAAATTCTTTCACTGCTGCCTTCTTTTCTTTAATGTAATTTCTTTCCACTTGTTCAGTCTGAGCAAAAGAGAAACACAGGCTAGGGGCATACGGCCCAGGTAGCCAGAGCTGCCACTCAAAGTCTAGCTCTGTCCCCAAAACCAAAGGAAACACTTCCACTAGGAACAGGAAAGCAGCTTCGCTCACACACGCCTGCAGTTAAGCAGGTGTCTGGGAACAGGTCTCCCAATGAGTGCACACACGGGCCACTTGGGTACTTCCTCTCCCCAGTGTCTTAAATCTTATGGCTTTAATATAACAGAACAAAAATCTCTGAAAGATAGTAAATAGTCCCTTTTAGGACACACTTTCAAGGGAAAAATAGCACATTCCAGATAAAGTATCTATATTCAAAATTAATTACATGATACTGAGGCCAGACCACAAGAATTATTATTTTTGATACTTAAGACAACTACAACAGCTCATCCATTAGGTGCCTGAACCCTACAGTACTCGACACTGACAAACTGAAATTAAAAATTGTTTTAAACCTCACCAGTGTACTGAGTGATGAACAAGGGTACCTGAGGTGGGCTGTGGCTGTGGGTCATGTGATCTTCCAGGCTGACACCACGTGCACCGATTTCAGTACTTAAATGGTTTCCACTGACATGGCTCTAAAAAACCATGACCTTCTCCAAAAGATCCCCACAAATACACAAGCCACCCCAGGAGCAGTACTGCACGCAAGACTATGGCCCTAATCTCTGCACCACAGCACTGAGTCTGACAGAGAAGCAGCAGAGATGTCTTCAGAATGAAAAGAAACATTAAAAACTTGTCTTCCATTGGCCCAAAGTTTCAGGTATAAAATAGATCTGCTGAGCCAACTCAGAAATCGGGCTGCTACAAGGACCACTATCAAGTTATTAAGCCACAACAATTTCAGAGATCCTTCGAAATGCTTTAACACAAGATACAAGTCAAAAGAAAGCAGTGAGGGGTGAGCAGCCCCGATCCCCTGAGATAAACAGAGGCTGCTCAACAAGAAATGAACAGAGCAGTGGTGCTGAACCTACAGCACGCGTGCCGCGGCTATCATTGAACACTCTAAAAGCTTTGCCACCACTGGACTAGATGGACCATCTGAAGTGAGACCAAGTACCCTGTAGTCAAATGGAATGGTAATAAAGGCTTCCAAACTACTTTGTGACAGAAGAAAGGCCGTGAGATCCACAAAGCAAGGTTCCAGCCTCAGAAAGAGCCTGCAAACCCAGAAGGTCTGTGCTACTTACTTCCAGCTGGAGGAAGAGTTCTGAAAGAGATAAAAAGTACAATTAGATTCGCTAGACATGTCACCTTTCTAGACAGGGATGTTAGGATTCATTTAAAAGCTGTAATTGCTTTCTGAAAGCACATTACACAAAACAAATCTTTTCATCAGTAAAGTGCTGATATACATGAAAGGTAAAGATGCAAGAAGTACCTGAGTCTAGTTAAAATTTGCCCTGAACACAATCAGCTCTGGCAGTTCTGCCTGGGGGATAAAAAAAAACCACCACCAAGCAGCAAAACCAAACTACCTTGGAAAAATAAGTCATCCCTTCTTTCACTCAGTCCTCACCCTCCAACAGTTGCAAAGACTGCAGGATAGGCCAGGAAAACACACGACAATTACTCCTGAAGCTGATCTACCTTGATGCTTTGACAATGTTGTATGAAAGGGCCCCTGTGATAAGGATGGATGCTCCCAGAGCATCTGGAGGGCGGAGGTTCTGGGGCTTCCTTGGGCCACCAAGCTCTGCTGACACTGAAGCTCCTGCCAACCACCCCTCAGGCCCCTCTGATCACACTCCCACATGCCGTACACGAAACCAAATAGGTCTGTGGCTTCTAATCTTTTCTCATGACAGAGGGCCTGTGGCCTACAGTCCACAAATATTACTGCTGAGTCAGTGACTCTGGGGGTACCCATTACAGTTACTCATGGCCCTCTCTGCAAACCTGATAAACCCTACAGACGTTCCCCAGAGAAAAACAAATTCTCACACACTCCACAGACTTTCTGGAGTTCCTAAGAAGTTCACATTAAGAGACCAGATCTCAATGAACAGGTTGCTGAATGAGAAAAACTAGGCGAAAAAAGGGACAAGCCACTCATCATCTTCTAGCCTGGGAATCCTTTTTGGTTTTGGTAAACACTCGCCATAGAAGCCCAAGCACACCCAACCCAATATGCTCACTCCTCTGCCTGCTGCAGACCTGCATCACCCAAGAACAAGCCAGACACCTGAAGTCTCGAGCCATCTCAGACATCACACCTGCATCAATAAGACAAAATGACAATTAGCACTTAGAGCTGGCGGCTGTCGTTTTAGTTAAAGCAGCCAGACACCAGACAAAACCAAAGCAGGTGGATTATCTCTACACAGAATGGCCTTTTTAAAGCTCAAGTCATGACTGATTTAAGAACTCTTCCTCATTTTCACCTGGAGGGAAGAAACGTTTATGAAATAACACACAAGGACAGGATCGAGCGGCTGTGAGAAGAATTAAGAAAAACAATTCAACACTCATCCTGCTGTTCTAGTGTAAGAAAAGATGGCTCACATCGATTTTCTTTCCTTATTTACACCTTAAGGTGATTCCTTGAGGAATCAGTATTACTCTCTACAGATGGGGAAACTGAGGCTCCACGAATACTCTGATTAAGGGCACAGATGGAGGTGGGATCTCAACCTTGGGCCACATCCTGCCACACCACCACCTCCCTGACCTTATCGAGGGGAGCTGCAAGAAGAGGCCGATGATTTTAATGATGTGCCAAGGAGGTGCCCTGGGAGCTCAGAGTGGAGTGAAGGTAGGCAGGATGTGCCCAGGCAGAGGCCCGATGGCTGTAGCACCATTTCCCAGGGCCCCGCACCTCTCAGCTCCTTTCTATCTGTTGGTGTGCACTGGACATCTTCTCCCTCAGTGGAGAGGAGGACAGCTTCCATGGACAGAAAGCTAGAAAGGTGCTGCATCACAAGTCAAAAAGCAAGCAACATTGGAAGTAGCACCCAGACCCTATTTTAAAATCCAACATCATTTCCACCATGACAAAACAAGCAAAGGCACCCTGCTGGCATCCAAAATGCTGGCTGATGGTGAGCTTTAAAATTTAACACAAAGCACACAGTTTCCTGTAGGCTCGAGAATCTGTGTTTACACACGTTAAACAGTTGTCACATCTTCTTTCCACACGATTCTTCATTTAATTCACAATGTTCTCTAACTTTAGACACGTAGATATCTTTTGTCAATGAAACACGAGTTTCTGAAGTCAAGGACAATGTGTTCATGACTTTATATTGCTCATGGTGCTTACATGTAACAGATGTCAAACAAATATGCTGAATAAAAACATTTACTAAGTATAACAGAATAAAAACATGCTCCTTTTTTCCCTCAATGCTTATTATACAACGCTTGAGGGAAATCAAGAAGACACCTCCTCCCTAAAGCATAGAATTCCAGAAGAAACAAAACGAGTATGAAACAATCTACTATCCTTTTCTGTGTCAGCACCTCTGACTGGCCACTAAGCCAGCTGTGCTGACTGCTCTGGGGCGCCAGGAGAACAACTCAAGGGCAATCAGCCATCACTAACCCTACTGGCTGCAGGAACAAAGATGAACCAGTTTTATTAACAGTGCCTTTGGAATTTCTCTTCCCCAAAAACCTCCCCTCAACACAGTATCTGGGATACACTTTGGAAATAGCTCTCAGAGCCACATTACATGGATGATACAGTGGAACATTTGAAGATGGTTCGTTTCCACATCACAGACCCTCACCTGCATTTCGGATCCTCTCTTTGTACTGCTGATCCAGCTTTTTCATTCTCTTCTGGTATTCCTGTAATGTACCTGAGTTTGAGCATTTACAAAACAGAAAGTTATTCTGCAGATCCATCTGCTCTGTACTTTATTTCCTAAAGTTATTTTCAACTGACAGTGACTGTTTCAGTAACACCAGAATACAAGCCACACCTGATTCTGGTTCTCAGCGAAAGCATGCAGCAGGTCCCACCAGGGGCCCTAGTGGAATCCACCCCACCTCAGCACATCAGAATCCTCCAGGAGGGAGGGCAGGGAAGGAGTGTGGACACACCCACAAAACTCCAATGGCTTGCTACCACAGCCCAAGGCACTGGGCCTCCCTTTTCTGGAAAAAAGTCATTCTCTTGTGGTAAGGTCTAGGTCAAAGCTGTCCAGCACAACTTATGCATTGGTAGGAATGTTCTCTATTTGCACTATCCAACATGGAAGCCACTAGCCACAAGTGGTTTTAGTACTTAGAATACAGCTACTACAACTGAAGAACTGGTTACTAATTCTATTTACTTAAACACAAACAGCCACATGTAGTGAGTGAAAGTACGAGACAGCTCAGGCACAGATTCTGAAACCTCCAAGTTGTGGAAAAGCTTCATGCTCACAGTGCTTGCCCATGGGCCCATCCAAGAGAGCAGGTCACCCACAGGCAATAAAAAGTACCCAGTGGGAAAGGAGTTTCACCAACAAGGGGCTCCACGGTATGGACCTAAGATCTAATGGAAACAGCTAACCCTCCCCAGGTTCTCATGCTGCGCCCAACACTGGGATAGACACTCTTTCTGTTTTCTCCCATTTTGCAGATTAAAAGACCAAAAGACCAATTAGGCAAGATAAAGTGATGTGCACAGGTCACATAGAAGAAGTAGTGAAAACAAGTTCCCACCCTGTCATGAATTTGAGGGCAGTTCTCTACACTGCCCTTAGGGGCCAAAAGTACTTGACAAGAACCATCCATTTATAATCTGCAAACAGAAAACACTGTGGATAATCCACGGTCCATTAACATCTGTTTTAGAAAGACAAATAAGCCAGATGTGCTAAGGCAGGCCTGTAATCTCAGCTTTCTAGGAAACTGAGGCAGGAGGATCCCAAGTTCAAGGCCAGCCTAGGCAACTTCAGGATTTAGCAAGACCCTGTCTCAAAAGAAATTAAAAACAAGCTGGAGACACACCTCAGCACAAAAAGCCTGGATTCACTCCTCAGTATCACACAAAAAAGGTAAAATGTTATTCTTCGGTAATAACATCCCTCCTAAAAATATCTAGCTTTGGAAAGCCCCAAACATAATTTCACTTAAAGAATTTATTATATACTGAAAACAAAAAAAATTAAAGAGTTTGAAAATTACCACTTTAGTGATCAAAGATAGTAAAACGTATACTAGATAGAAAAAAATCAGTTACACTAAAACTTCAGTTGTTTCCACAGAGAAGTAAAATACGTAGACTTGGTGGACTTTAACATTAAGAAATTATTTAGAAATGAGGGAGTCAGTCACACACCAACCTTCCTGCAGTTGTTGCAGCTGCCTCTTGAGAGAAGCCAGTTTGTCCTGATACATCCTGTAAATGAAGAAAAGCTACAGTGAGAGACAAAAGCATTCAGTCCTCAACTCTAAAATACCCTACACACCGGAATTACTTGGCTTGCTACAGAAACATCATCGATGTTCTTCAGAGAAGAGCAGTTTGCTAAGTACTAGCTGAAGAGGTTCGAAAGGGACAAGGAACCAGGTGCGGAAGTGGTGCATGCCTGTAAGCCCCAGCTACTCGGAGGGCGAGGCAGGTGAATCACTTGAGCCCACCAGTTGGAGATCAGCACAGTGAAATCCAATCTCAAAAAAAGGGGAAAAGGACAAGGGTTGGATATCCTCGAATTACATCCTGATTTTGTAGATTCTTCTGTTATCCCACCTTTAAAGAATCAGTCTAAAATGTACAAATATGAGGGGCTGGGGATTTAGCTCAGTGGTAGAGCACTTGCCTAGCAGGCGCAAGGCCCTGAGTTCCAGCCCCAGCACCCAAAAAAAAAGGATGTTGGGCAAGGGCTCTCCCACTGAGCTACACCTCCAGGCCCCACCAGCACCGATTTTTAAAATGTACAAATACGAAGACAGCAGATTTTAATAAATACCAACGATAAAGTTAAGCAAGAACATACAAAGAAAAATTCAAAGCATGATGCATGTAAGGAACATATTAAACACAACTCTTATTTCAACTCTACAATTAGATTATAAATCCCAAAGGGGTAAGATTATGCTCGCGGCACGTCTTTCTACACAGACGGCACAGCTGAGGAAGCTAATGCTTCTTAGTAATGCTTAATAGTCCAAACTTCATGTCACTTTTAAAAGCACTACTCTTTCAGGATCAGAAAAAAAGAATAGTTATTCAGAAACAAAAATTCAAATGGAAGATTCCTTTGCAGCCCCAGCTACAAAAGAACACACAGGACACACAAAGGAAAAGAACATGGCACATTATTTTCTTTATTAGTACACGCTTGCAGTACATAATGTTTACATTCCTCTTATGGACCAAATACACGTACTGAACATATCTTAATTCTGAGCCAGGTGTGGTGGCTCACACCTGTAATCCTAGCACTTGGAGGCTGAGGCAGGAGGATAGCTGCAAGTCTGAGGCCAGCCTGTGCTACATAGTGAGTTCAAGGCCAGCCTGAACTCAATAGAGAGACCATGTCTCAAAAAAAAAAAAACAAAAAAAACTCAAAAAACGTATCTTAATTCTTTTTATTCTCCTTTCCTTCTCCCTCCCCCTTTCCTGTCTCTAGATCCCCTTCCCATTTGCAAAAGATCTAGCTCCCTGCTTCCTTTTTTTAATAAAATTATTCATACTTGAGGTTTCTCATACAAGAAAAGTTAATGTAACATTTAAACTGGTATGTCTGATTCATTTCACTTAACATTATGGCCTCAAGGTGCAGCCATTTTCCTAGAGATGACTCAAATTTATCCCTGTTTATAACATACCAGTGCTCCATTCAGTACAAATACCACATTTTCTTTATCTATTCATCTGTTGGTGGATATACAGAGTAGAGGCAATTACACACCGGCAAGTCCATTTAAGTGGTGGATTCTGTAAGTCAATCACATTCCCACAAAATTTTTGGTTCCATCTGAAAACACCCACAATTTCTCAGTGACAAAAACAGGTTTTGAAGCCTGTGATCCCAGCACTCTAGGAGGCTGAGGCAGGAGGATCACAAGTTCACACCCAGCTTGGACGGCTTAGCAACTTAGCAAGACTATGTCTCAAAAACAAAAAAAAGGGCTGGGGATATAGCTCAGAGTGAATACTCTGGGTTCAATCCCCAGTACCAAAAAGAAAGCAGGATTTGCAACCCGGAAGAATACTGTCCAACATTTAATAGGCATGATAGTCTTCTAATCATTCCAGTATGGCTGACATACACAACCCAACACTCTAGCTGGGGGAAAGGGCAGGCAGAGAATCCACAGGAAGGCTGCTTCTTTTAGGATAAATTCTGATAAACTCCCCATGCTCATCTTGAATTAAACACAAGGCATCCCACTTTAATCAAAAGTATCTTCTCTCTCATTAAATAATTAAGGGAGCACATTCAATCAAAAGATGACCTCTAAAAATGATGTTTATGTATACCAAATACAGGGGAGGGCGCAGATTCACGAGCCACACACAAGAAGTCAGTATTTGGAACCCAGCATATCAAGGTTTACACATCGAGGGTGCTGGCCAATTCCTGTGACTTGAGTCGAATTTGAAAAGGAATAATGACAGGCTGAAGAAAGAAACTGAAAAAACTTTTCAGAATCATTGAGGTCATGTACAGAGAAAAGAACAGGTGTGTGAGAACACGTCTTAAATGGGTCAAGATGAACCAATAAGAAGCTTGCAAAGATAAAAATGAAGCAGTTCCAGGGATGAAACTGTGAGAAAGATCACACAAATTATCGTAGGTAATCCTTCATTCGCCACCAGTCAGACTTTGCTGAATTACCCCTGTGGGTTCCAAAGCTTGAAAAGGATAAAAGAATTCACAGAGTGGCCACAAACATTTGTAAATAGGACCCAGAAGGGAGAGAATGTGGATCATCCAGTTTAAAAGTAAAGAATTTAAAAGGTCAAATGAAGATTCTCAAAATGCGCTCAATACATACTTTGGAGTATATCTCATACTGTCTCCTATTTGGGTGCATGATTAAAAATGAACAGTGGGCAGTGGCGCATGCTTGTACTCCCAGTTACTGGGGAGGTGGAGGCAGGATAACTCGAGCCCCGGAGTTCAAGGTCAGCCTGGGCAGCATACAGAGATCTAAGTTCAAAACAAGGGGGGAGGGGAGAGGAGCGAAGGGAAGGACAGGAGGAGGAAAGAGAAAAAAACAAAAAAAAAATGGGGGAAAAGGAAAAAGCAGTGGGGTTTTGTTTCTCTGGCTGGTCTGGCTGTGGCCATCTAAAGACGATGAACGTGGACCGCCTGCTTCCTGCGCTGGAGCTTTCTGAGCATCTAGCACGTTGCGTAGGAAGGAGTTAGCACTCAGTCGGTTCATGCCCATATGAAAACCCAGTTGCTTCAAGGCACCACTTGTCCTCTCCAGCATTGGTTTTCACATTCCAAAGTAACAACAACACAGTCAAAGGTTCTCTCCTGCCACATGGCCTCATTCCCTCCCCTGTGATCATTTCCATCGTGGTCCCTTCCAGCTTACACTCAAATCTTGAAGACTGATTAAATGTGACTAACTTAAAGGTGGGTAAGGAGAGGGCTGCCCAGGAGTGGAAGAGGCCAGTCCTCCGGTCAGCTCCTTCAGAAAGACCCTGTCTCGAAAAGAGAACAAAACAAGGGCTGGAGATGTAGCTCAGTGGTCCCTGAGTTCAACTCCCCAGCACCACAAAAAAAAAAATTGTAGTAGGGGTGAGGTTTACACACAAACTTTGAAAGCACTATGATCAAAGCACTACATGCAGTCATTATAAAGATTTTCTTGTTGATACTATAGACCAGAAAATAAACACAAAAGTCATACTCACTGTTCCTTCATTTCTACATAATCTTCATCATGCTTTGCCAGATCAGTTTCACTAGCATCCTCGGTGTCTGAGTAAAATTAGGGAAGAAACAGTAATTAAAATCATAATTCACAGACACGGTATCACCTGACGCAGGGTGAAGTACCTAACAAGCTTCTGCAAAGTCAATTTCTGTTTACTGCAGACCTACATGAAACTATCAGTGAAAAATACTAAATATGGTTAATCCAGAAAAAAATGTCACTTTGAACTCACACAGAGTTGGAAATACATATGTGAGTGCTGGTCAAGACTGCTACTTTTGCAGCAGTCACATTGGCCGCTGAGGAACAAGCTGGACGCACGCAGCAGGCAGTCAAACCTACTGTCTTAGTTACTTTTCTCTCGTTGCGGGGACAAAATATCCAACACCCAAAGTTAAGGGAAGAAAGGTTTATTTAGCTCACATTTTGTAGAGGTTTCACTCCACAGTCAGCTGGGTCCAAGGCAGGGTGGCAGGCAGACAGGCAGAGGCCAGCAAAGTAAGCACAGGATACAAGCGGGGGGGCGGGGGGGAGCGGGGAGACCAGCTTCCTCCTATACCTTACATCTTATCCAGGCTACCTGGCTTTAGGGTGGGCAGTACTCCCACCCTTAATCCTAGTGTCATATCCTTGATCTCAACAGAACTATACCAAACCAATCAGTGGACTAATTTAGTAATCACACACTCTAGAGCCAGCCATCTCTTACCACATGAGGCTTTGGGGGGACATCTAGACACAAACCATAACATTCCACCCCTGGACCCCCAGAGACTCATGCATAGCCCTTTATGCAAAAGGCATTTAGCCCATCTCCAAGAGTTGCCAAAGTCCTAACAGCTTCAGCACTGCTGAAAGTCCAAAGCCAAAGTCTCCTCTGAGATTTAAAACAAACTCTTAACTGCAAGCCCCTGTACAAATGAAAAGAAGGTTAAACACTTCCAACATACAATGGCACAAAATAAACATTTCTATTCCAAAAGGTATAAAAAGGAATGGGACCAAAGCAATTCTGAAATCCAGCAGGGCAAACATTAAGTCCTGTAGTTCCATGTGCAGCATCAGCAGCCATCTGTGGTGAAGTCTGAACTCCAAGGGGCTTGGGCGGCTCCTCCCCTATGGCACTTCCGGTGGTGGTCTCTCCCATGGCTTCTCTCTTGGGCTGGTTCTGCTCCCTCCTTGCAGTTTTCCTCAGATGATCCAGTTCCTGGCTTCTCCAAACTTCTGGGATCTCCAGTGCACCTTCGGCTTCACCCTCACAGCTTCACACACTGCCCTCTCAGGGGCACACTGCCTGGCCCCCCAGGCCTTCTTCTGAAATCTGGGTGGAAGCCTTCCCGACCCCACAACTCTTGCATTCTGCATGAACCTAAAGCCAGGGCCACAAGGATGATGCCAGGGTCTGCCGCCAGCTGGAGCAGAAACCAGGCTTCCTTCTCGCTTGTCTGTGGGGGTCATGTACCTGGATCGCTGAACGTTCCGAACCAAATCCTGAGGACCAACTTCCCTAGGCTGCCGCCATTCTGGAACATGGTGCTCTGGGGCGTTCTCAAAGCAAAATCTTTCACCTTTCCAACCCCAAGGCTGCAAAGGCTGGAGTCCTGCTGTTTCCTGAGATGTCCCTGGACCATCTTTTCTTCCATCTTCTTCTGAAATACGAGGCTTTTTCTTGTTGGTTTCTTCAGCAACGAGTCTCTCTTTCATTCCATTTTTGCAGGCCACAAATTTACTGGACCTCTCTTTATGGGTGAACTCACAACATTTTGAATCATTCTGCTGGGCTCTTTGCTCTTGGCTTTCAACATAAATCTGGCTAAAAGCCCCCAACAATAGCCATGCCACCACCTCAACTAGACTGCCTTGAAATTTCTTTTGCAAGATTAATTAGTCTGCTGCCCTTGATCTCAGTCTCTGGCAAAGTCTCTGGACACAAGCAAAATTCAGACAAACTCTCTGCCAAGCCATAACATACATGGTCTGGCGCCCAACAGCCAAAGCGGTCCTTCTTTCCAGCAGAAACCTCCCAAGCCTGGTCTGTACCGGCAAATTTCCTATTAACATTCTGGGCTTCTGAGCTCTGACCACAATCTCCCACTATGAACCTACAAAGGTTTTCCAGGGTGTATCTCCTAGGCGACATTTCCAAACTTTTCCTAACTCTTCCCCTTCCCACAAGCCTCCTGAACCACATGGTCAAGTATAGTCCCAGCAATGACCCCGCTTCTCTGGTACCAAATTCTGTCTTAGTTACTTTTCTCTCGTTGCTGGGACAAAATACCCGACACCCAAAGTTAGAGGAAGAAAGGTTTATTTAGCTTGCAGTTTCCAGAGGTGAAATAGGAATAGGGCGTGGCTAAGGCTGGCTGGCAAGGGAACATGACCCGGGGGAGTGGCCTGGACCTGACTTCAGCCTGAGGCCTGATTTTCAAGCACCAGCCCTCCTGTGGACTGTAGGGAGGTCTCCCCAGTTTCCATGAGAACTCCACTGGATAAATAGTAGCAATACCAGAAGCAAATGCGCCTTCTTCTCTAGAGCGCCACGGGGGAGGGGCTCTCTCCCTTTTCTCTCCCATGGAAGACGCCGGCTGCGTCCCCCAGCACCACTGCTACCATGCCTGTCTCGTGGTAACCCCTGCCGTGCCTTACAGGCCCAGTACACATTTTGCTGTATCTATTGTTATGCTCAACTTTCCTTTTCTTCTTTTCTCTATACTTTTAAATAAAACTTTAAAATTACTTTTTGCCCCCCTCATTCAATTCTTTGCTTGAGGAGGGGAAGAACCCAGGAATATCAGAACCCACCCAATAACAGAGGTTTCAGTCCACAGTCAGCTGGGTCCAAGGCAGGGTGGCATGGCAGACAGGCAGAAGGCAGCAAAGTAAGCAAGGGATGCAAGCAAAGGGGGCGCGGGGGAGACCAGCTTCTTTTTGTATCTTACATTTTAACCAGGCTACCAGTCTTTAGGGTGGGCGGTACTCCCACCCTTAATCCTAATACCCTTAATCCTAGCATCACATCCTTGATCCCAACAGAACCGTGCGAAAGCAATCAGTGAACTAATTTAGTAATCACACATTCTAGATCCAGCTACCTCTTACTACATGAGGCTTTGGGGGCACATCTAGACACAAACCATAACACCTACTCACTGATACATGCTGGTTCTGAGTATGTCACATATTTTACATCAAATACCTACCATAAAGAGGGAGAAACCTCCAAAACAAATCAAATAACTGAAATATTTTCAAAGTTACAACTAAAGAAGAAACTGTTTCGAAACATTTGGAACACTGTTCTTACAACAAGCAAACGGCTGAAGTATACTAATTTCAACTGCCCTGATACAGCACAGGGCGTGCGCTTACAGGAAAAAAATCAATTTTGGTTTCACCACTCCCCCTCGTGGGCATTAAAGGCAATGCAAACGCCTTGTCTTCAAACGTAGTTAAGCCATGCGTTAGTTTCTTTAACTTTTTGTCCCACATACATACGCAGCGGCCTTCTGAAAAGTGGTTTCAGATCCAGTTCTCCACAAACCCTTCTCCCTACCGCAATGGAAGAGCCCTTCACCGAGGCCCTGCCGAGTGCCAGCCAGGCACGTTGCCTAGAACATGGGAGGCCGAGGTAAATGCAACACTGATCACTCCGGACAACGGGTCTAGCTCCGGCTTTACGGCCCTACTTTGTGCTAAAATACTCCACCTATATAACTGTCTCTGTATCTTCTTTCTTCCCCTTTGGCCTTTCGTATTTCTTCACCTTCCTCCAGTCAGCTCCTTCAAACCTATGTTCCTCACACTTAGCAAAAGGTAAAACGCAAGGCTCCAAGTTTCCAAAGCAAGAATCTGAGAGGCAGTATTGATAATGCAAAGAGCATGGAGGTGAAAACACAACATCTGGGCACCATTAGGCAAATCCCTCCCTCCCCTGCCTGTTTCCCCAGTGACGAACACGCTGAGTACCAGGCCAAGCACAGTACTTGATGTAAATCTCATTCAATCTTCAACCTACCCTAAGGAGTAGGCACTAAGGGCTCTACTACAGCCGAGTCAACCAGGCTGGAAAAATTACGTTCGCTAACGTTACAAGGCTGAGTTAAGTGACAGGGCCGGATTTACACATAGATCTACCTGCTGCTTTTAACCAACCTGCCCTATTCTCAGTCATGCACTGTACCACGCGAAGTAAAGCTGACTTAAGCATTTCAGAGGAAGGAGACTTGGGAACGAGAAAGCCAAACTGGGCTTCACTCTGATCCTTTCTGTAAAAAGAAAAAAGCAAAAGAGGAGTACTACTCCACGCACTCAGAGACGTTCCGTCCCAGCGAACGGAGACTCCAGTTTCAACCACAGCCGGCGAAGTCTTGGACCTCCGGCTGTGACAACGACTAGCCCCTCGTCCTCCCACACCCCGGGTACCCCGGAGCTTCTCCCCTTACCCCGCGCTGGCCGAGGGGGGCCCGCCCCTCAGGCTGCCCCCGCCAGCCCGGAGCCCGAGGTCGCCCCGCCCCCTCCACGCGGCCCCACCTCCTCCCCGGGCGTCCCCCAGCGGGCCCGAGGGCTCACCCTCGTCCGACTCGCGGCCCCGGCAGCTGCGCTCGTCGTCCTCGGCGCTCTCCAGCTCCTCGTCCTCCTCCGGGTAGTACTCCGGGGCGGGCGGCGCTCCAGCCGGGGCCGGAGCCGGAGCCAGCAGCCCCGCGGCACTCATGTCGCCTCCGGCCGCAGCGGACTCTGTCCCCAGGGAGCCGCGGCCGCACGCGCTGAGGACGCGCCCTCTGCCTGGCAGCGCCCGAGGAGCCCCCCAACTCCAGGACCAGGAGCCACCACGGCGACCCCTTCCCCGTCCACCCCGAGCTCCGCCCCCCGCGCCCGCGCTCGCGCTCGGCAACGGGGGCCTCGCGACGCGGGCGACTTCCGGGTCGCGAGCTGCCCGACGACGGCCTGACCCTGCCATTCTTGAGAGATGGAAAGAACGCCAGGCTCTCCTTTCTCCAGATCCCTGGACCCTTCATCAGCGTCTTAATAACCTCAGTAGGGATGGAGGGGAGGGGCGGGGGGGGCGGAATTTAGGATCCCTGGAGTTAGGCAAATCTTTGGACAGCCCTAGAGCGGCCAGGACCCCTACCTCAGAGGACAGTTCCGGAAACAGCCGCCAGGCGGCGCCCAGAGCCAAAACTAAAGCGAGGACCACATGCGACGGGGGGGCGGGGAAATGGTGGCAGCGCCCTTGGCAGGTGGGAATGATTTCTAATTTAAGCAAGTGAATGACTTGAACAGGCCCCTTAATAGGTCAGGAAACTCAGGCAACCAGGGTGCGTGCTGAAGGAAAAGAAAAAAAAAGGAATCCTGGTTCCTCCCCGACTCCTTCGACCTTTGTTAAGAACTAAAAGACTAGGATACCGATATTCCATCCTAAAGTCAGCAAAACCGTATTTTCCCGATTCTTGGGAATCCTTTCTGTTGTATACGTTTACTCGATAAGGTGTACTCACGATTGTACAGACGACGAAAGACCTGTCATTTGCCTTTTTTAAAATGGTACCGTCCAGTCCGCTTGGTTTAGACTTCCAGACCCAGGCCCTCCGCAGAACAACCGCCCCGTATTTCTTTGAATATTAATATAAAAAAAAAATTTTTTTGCTTAATCCAAAGTTTGCTAACCAGCTCTCAGCAAGTGAAGCATTTCCTGCAGTAAGTTGGCTGAAACTCGGGAAACAAGCTGAGTATCTGCCTGAATTTGTGATTCCCTCTGAATACAAGGGGGTCACAGTGTTGTAAACTTTGACAAATTTAGGGCGTCTCTTTTGCTGAGAACAGTGCAGTAGAGTTGTGTGTAGCAAGGAAAAGGGAACAGAGGTGTTTAATGGCTTGTCCAAAATAATCCCACTCTATGTTGCACCTGAGTATCCGTAGAAGCAGTAAACCTGGACACAGCTGTGGAAGCAAAGGCAAAAGCAAAGGTAGTCTGATTCTCAGACCCTTTGTGATCAAATTTATATTTAAATCGGCCCCCAAGAGTACACTAAAAATGAAAAACCTTATTTTCATACAACTCGTTTTGACATTTCTTATTTATTACCTTGTTTTAATGAAAATTTGGGCCCTATTTGTATGAGATATCCCCCCACACACACAAAACCAAGAATTTCCAAAATGGAATGCTACAATATCTTCCCAAGAGTTCAGAGATCTTCTGAAGTTGCTTTTAAATAAAAAGACTTCCAGGGCTCACTGTACATCTGCCATCTATGTTTAAACTAGGAATTCAGAATTGTCTCCTATCCAAAGAATGAAGTCATTTTCTATTTTTGTACAGCTGAATCACATCTAAATTATTTGTAATCAGCTGCATTGAGCAACTTGAGTTTATCAGTAGCAATATTCACAAAGCAGAAAAAGAACCAATAACATTTTAGAAATCAAAGTTCGTTAATATAATGAATCCAAAAAAGTTGACTTCATCATTGCTAAATGGTTTCAAAACATTGGGGTTTTACCTTGCTTAGGTTTTCTTTTTTATTGCAAATAGCATCTCTTAATGGTCATGCATTTTTTATATGTAATACAGAGACACAAATTAACAGGTGGTGAAAATTTACTCCATCTTTTCTGTCCAGACTGCCAAATGCAGTACTGGTAGGATGAGCTCTTAGCTAATAAATGGAGAAACTTGCTTTTTAAAAAATTCTCTCATGCTTTAGTCTTATTCATCCCTCACAGTTGTTTATTATGATTTGGAGCAGCCTCTTCAGGTCTGTAAAAATCAAACTCCTTCAAAACGAAGTTTTACCAGCTGAAATCTTTCTCTGCATCTCTTCCCAAAATGGTACTCAGCCACACTGCCAAGACATCTACTTCAGAACTCAACCTAAACCCAAGTCCTGTCTGCCCTGGTAACAACTTTTTGTGCCTTCCAGGCATCTCTACATTTCCTAACACCCAAACTTTAAATTGGAGCATCGTAATTGGAATGGAGTAACATTTTTAAAGAGCGGGAGAAATGTATACTGTTTGAACACGAACACGAATTTCATCAGCAAGCGTTTTTTTAAAAGGCAATGACGTCCCTGAAACAATTTCTTCATAAAATGCTAATTTTCAAAGTCCCTAAACTTACTTTAGGATTTAGAGGGCAGCAAAGCCGTTTTTGTTTGGCATTGATTTAATAACATATCCAGTTCCACAAAAATTCCAAAAAATGGCCCTGAGTAACATGATGCAATTTCAACCCTGGCAGGCACTATCTTTCAGCTTCAGTCAAGATGGGTCTGTGGTTATCACACGTTGCACTTGGGTCAAAGCTCAGTAACCTTTGGCCATTAGTTTATACAGAATCACTGAAAGCTGAGGGCCTGAAAAAGGTTATGTTGAATATGCTTGCCAGAACCTCGTTAACGCTAACAGGTGTTCTCCTACCACAGTTCCCGTTCCTACTGTCATAAAACCCACAAACTAAATATTTAAATTTTGTCTTTGGACCTGCTAAAATGCCTTGTCTGTGTTGAACGTGTAGTTGTACAGAGGATGCACCTACTAGATTTTTCCCCCAACAGTATTAAACTGGTTTCTGCTGAACGCAATCCAAGAAAAGGCAACTTCTCTGCCAGAGATCCAGGAAATATTTGGAAGTCCTATGCGAATCAATTTTCTATTAATTTATGGCCGAATTACTAAGAAAGCTAAGAATTACAAAGGTCCAGCTAAAGAGTAGGATCCTCCCTCAAAAGCCCCTGCCTGGTGGTCTCTGGGAATCTCCCAAAAGAGTAAAGGCGTGGAGAGAAGTGCCCGAACTTTGACCCCACAGCCTCACAAACAAGACGGACCGCACCCCAGGCGGGCCCGTGAGTAACTAAAATTGCTAGGTCTTCCGCGTCTGAGGAAGCCCCGCCCCTCCCTGTCCCGCCCACCACCAACTCCGCCAATCCTCGGGCACCATCGACCGCTCGGCTTCCCAGGCATGTCCAATCAAATACCTATATCCGGCTTCGCTCCTGTGCTCCGCCATCAGGGAAGGTCAGTAGAGAGCCTATCGCAGGCGGTCTGGGGGCGTGGTCAGGGGCAGGGGGCGGGCAGACCGAGGCGGTGGGGCGGAGCACGCTCGGCGCAGTCGGGTGCGATTGGCCACCCCTGGCAGGAGCCGCACCTCGGACAGCGGCGGCGGCGGCGGCCGCGGGAGGGTCAGTGTGGCGCGGGGCGCGGGGTCCTGTGTGGAGAGCGGGGCGCGACGCGGAGTCCGCGGGCGGAGGCTCCGCGCAGCCAGGTCCGGCGCCCGGCGACCCGACCGGCGGTCGGCGGCGGAACGCGCCGCAGGAGCGCGACTCGGGAACAAGTGTGGAGAGAGGAAGCGGTGGCACTGGCGGCGGCGACGCCGGGCCCGGAGGTGGTGACAGCGGGCTGAGGTGAGGGCGCGGGCGCGGGCGGTGACAGCGCGCGCCCGGCGAGGGCGCGGAAGACCCGAGCCAGGGCAGTTCCGGGCGCGGACCTAACGGCGCGGACTGCGGCGAGTGGACCCCGAGAGGGAGGGGACCCGAGAGCGGCCGGGACGGCGGGGTGAGGGGAGGGGCGCGAGAGCGGCCGGGACTGAAAGTCAGAGGGAAGGGGAGCCAAGAGGATCCAAGACAGCGGGTACGAACAGAAGGGCACCCCGAGTGGGGCTAGGACAGAAGATGGGAAGAGAATCCCAAGAAGGTTTAGGAAAGCGGGGTCAGAGGAGGACTCCCGAGAGGGACGAGGACCCCACGAGGGACCAGGACGGTAGGCTCAGGGGAGGGTTCCCTGAGAGGAACGAGGACAGCGGGGTGAGGGAGAGGGTCCCCGAGACGATCGGGGCCAGAGTGAGGGAGCGGGACCTCGAGAGGGACCAGGACGGTCCCCGAGAGGTGAGCGGTGGGACTCCAGAGGGACCGGGGCAGCGGAGTCCGGAGAGCGTCCCCAGGAGGGGAGAGGATCCGGAGGTGAGGGACGGACTCCTGAGAGGGCGGGTGTCGAGAATGCAGAGAGGAAACCCTCAGAAAGGCCGGGATGACGGAGGGGACCCTCAGTGGACTTAAGACCCGAGAGGGACTGGGGCGGGGGGAGCGGGTCGGGGGCCCCCTGCCCTGCGCAGTGCGGGACTGGCGGAGGGACGGGCCGGGGGGTGGCGCTGACTGGTGTGGGACCCCCCCAAAACTGCCGCGGCGGGGAGCCTGGGTTGGGGTTGCGCCGTCAGGTGAATGGGAACGGCCGGCCGCACAGACTAGGGGACACGGGCGCTGCTTCCAAGGTCTGGGAATCGCGATCTTCTTGCGGGTAGAGTCTGGGGGACTCTGCGGACCCGGGATTGTGTAATGAAACATCTCGGAGCGCAGGGTCTGGAGAGGCTGGCGGAAAGAGCTCGGGAAAATCAAGAATTCTGCCTCCTGACCTCCTCTTGCTCGCCCGCTGGCTTCCGATTCAGTTCTTAGAGTTTGATGTGGATGCCTTGAAAGTGGATTCCTGACCTTAATTGAAAAGATCGGGTAAAAAGTTGGAGAGAGCTTTTTCAGCCCACTCCATGAAGTTGAAAGGGAAAGGGATCCTTCCTTCCGGAGACCCACATTTTGGATTAATTAGGATGTTTATTTTCATCCTTATATTTTCCTGGACTGCTGGGTTTTCTTTGGTTTTTTTTTTTTTCTTTCTGTCTGTCTTCATTTTAACTCAACAAAGAGTTAAGAAACTTTTTCAGATTTGGCAGCATGTCAGTATCAATGTTTACAATGCAGATTTTAAGGGATTGTATACCAGGTTTGGAATTGAGGTTCACTTTGATGAGCTGACATAGGTGCAAGGTCAAACTAAGTTTTGAAAAGAGATATTGGAGTTGCTAAACTGTTAGCAATTTCCAGTTAGATTCCCCAAAGTTACCAGGACTGAGCTGTAGGCAAAATTCCAGGACAAAATGGGGGGCAGGTAAGCTTGTTTATCCCAGACATTGTATGTCTTGGTAGAAGGCAAGTGTGTGGCTAGTAAAATGCTGAAATAGATAGTGGGAAACGCTAGGAATGGCAATTGGGAAGCAGCCTCCTAGTTTGACAGATGTGAAAATTAAACTAATGACCAAGCTATTCGTTCATATCACCTAGGATATGCCCCAACTACCCTTCAGATGTTCTCTCAAATGCACGTGCTTTGTTATGGTTATAACCAGTTTTGTATTTGAATTTTTAAAAATCTTTTTGTCTGTGTCTGTTGCTTCTCACTTCTTTTTCACTGGCTACTTTTTAGAGGCAGACGCAGAGCATCATGGTTTTACAAAAATAATGGACAGTGTAATTACTGTATCATTTCACAATTATTTGGATCTCTCTTTTGTTTCAGTTGAAATTGTCTCTTACTAGGAATCTTTTGCCTGTGTTTAGTAATGGGCAGCTTCAACTAAGAGAGAAAGGAATGCTGTATTATTTCCCAAAAATATAATGTAGAGACTTACCTAGATCTATCCATTTATTCAGATGCCAGGGATCGAGGCCAGGCCCTCATGCATGCTAGGCAAATGCTCTACCAGGGAGCTGTGCCCTCACCCCCTAAATCTGCTAGATAAATCCAAGACAAAAAAATCACCAAAGTCATTTTCATCAGGCGATAGTACGTAGAGGGCATGCTCTGTTTAGGGACTTTATTTGACATTACTTGATGTAGAACAGTTCTTACATGGCTTCAGAGAATCTATAACTTGTGGTTGTGAAAATTCTATTAATAGAAGCCCTCCCCTATGAAATGAAAGTTATGCAGATGAGAGGAACAACAGCAAACGCATTTAAAATATAAGACACTATAAGAAGTATTGAGTGTTTTTTAGCATTAAATTTATTTTTTCAGAATGCTAGGTGGAATTTAAGTAAAAATAAGACCAATTGATAAATGAGATTATTTAGAAGGGGCATATATTCATTATGTAGTGTATAGAATGTATGAAATGGTCTATGGAAGGATTGGGAATCTAGTACCAATAATTCTACAAAGTAATAGAAATATTTGAGTGGGTAAATTCTTTCACTGTCTTGTTAGCTCATTTCTGAAAGGTACAAATGATCATTTTCAAAAAAAAAACATTAAATTTATTTCCTCGTAAGAAAAGAAAGTACTCTGATACTCCCCTGAGTGATTACTAAAGCAGTCATTTCAACCACATTATGTTATGGTATTGATCCAAAAATGATGAAGAGTCACTGGGATGGGATTTTTCATGATAGGAAAGGCCTATAATGTTTTTATTCCTTGGGAGTAGGGAGTGTCTAGGAGGGTGTCTGTGAGAATTTTTTTTTTCTTTATTTAAGAAGTAAAACTACACTACAAGAAATTGTATGAAATCACTATACTGAATCTTTATTCATTTAAACTGTTTATTTGCTATTTAAAAATATAATCAAAAGAAGAGATTAAGACAGAGCCTTACACTTCTTTCTATACAAATGTTTATGGCAACCACAGAACGTAAGTTCTTTTGGAGTCTAACTGTTCTTAGTTTGGCAGGATGCAAGGGTTGCCCAATAAATACAATAACCCATTTTACACTTTCTTTAGCTCTTAAGTCTTATACACTCAAGCTATTGTAATCCCAGAGACTACCTGAATATCTAAATTGGTTTAATGTTTAAGCAACCAGAATAAGGCATCTTATTGTTTGCCAGTATTCATATTCACTGGTTCAGTAGTATAGGAGAATGAGTGAGTGAAAACTATTGCTACTTTTTTCTATACAATTTTAGCTTGGGAAAAAAAAGCTCTTTGCTTGGTTCTGAAATTTTTTTCAGTCTTTCTTTCTACTCTTTCCTTGAAAAAGAAGACAGACACATGAAAGAAACAGAGAAGGAGAGAGGGAAAGCAGGAAAGATTCCATCTAAAAGTGTTTTGTGACTCTCCTAAGAGATGATTTCTTTCACTTTGTTTTCAGAGTACATAGTTTTTGAATTGTCTTTTTTTTTTTGAGTCGTGGGGTACAATTGCATTTCAGCACAGGAGTTGAATTTGTTTTTAGTTAGCCTAATCACAATTTAATAGGTTGCTTTACTATTTGTGAGGGTATGTTAAAAGTTATAGTCTTTCTTAGACTGAGCTTAATAAAAGAAACATGTGATGTTTATCTATTAACCATTATAATTATGGATTAGTTATGGTGAATTTATGGTCCAAAATATTATCTAACTCCATTCCAAGCTACAGGCACAAGATTTAAATAAAAATTTAAAAAAATTATTTAAAAATTTCATGCTAACTAGAAGGAATTGATATTTTGTTGTTTCAGCTGTCTGTTGTTACCCAAATACTTTATAAAATAGCCTAATGTATATTTTTCTGTCCAACCTGAGATTTGTGAGAGCTATTGAAAAATATATATATATAGTTTGTTTTGTTTTATTTTGTTTTTTGAGACAGGGTCTTGCTATGCAGTTCAGGCTGCCCTTGAACTCACTATGTAGCCCAGGCTGGCCTCCAAAAGGTGACAATCCTCCTGCCTCAGCCTCCAGAGTGCTGGGATTACAGGCATGCACCCCACACCCACTTTGAATTTGTATCTGTATTGTCATAATCCTTGAGTGGTATGGACATAAACCGATGTCAGACAGAAAGTAAAGCATAAAAATAAATACATACACATAGAGTTCCAGTTTGATCTGGAAATTAAAGGTTCTTGCATTGTCCTTCAAAAACAAGATATATTTAAAGTCTTTCATTTTTTAGTACTGGGGGTCAGAACTCAGGGCCTTGTGCCTGCAAGGCAAGAACTCGAACCACTGAGCTAAATCCCAGCCTTAAAGTCTTTCTAAATGATTTCCGTTGTATTTCTGTTATTCAGGGTAAGGGGCTAATTTCTTGGCAACAGAATGATTTAGGGGCTAATTTCTTCTTGTTATCGCAGATCAGTCTCCTAACCATTGTCAGCTGTCTCACAAATACATATTTTTCATCCCTAGAGGGTAAGAGAAGGACGATACCTTAGAATAAATATTTTGCACCTAGCCAAACCTACTTCCCTTAAACAAAAAGATATGGGCTGTGTGACATTAGCTTTTAATAATGGGAATTAACATGCTCAAGTCAAGCATTGTGGGCCCTTTCATTTTATCTCTGGCCTCAGTGAAATGATGGGGAGCAAAATCAATTCCCTATTGTAGGTTTTATTTTAATATTGTAGTCAGTGATCAAAGTACTTGTTGGAAAAGCTCAGTTTTACTTTCTTGCACCATTTTTGAAGGACAGTGCACGAACTCTGTGTATGTATTTGTTTTTATGTTTTACTTTCTGTCTGACACTGGTTTATGTCCATATCAATCAAGGAGTATGACAATTCAGATACATTTTATTTACCCATTACAATAGTTGGCTCTACTCAAACAGAATGCTTTCTTGGCCGAAGCTTGGCTAGACCAAATGATAGTTCATGGCCAATTTTCTATTCAGTTGTGAATTTAGCCTTTATTTTTTGAAGAGTGTGTCCATAAATACACAAATTTTTTAAAAACACATAAACACGGTTTTTAAATGATTTAGGCCACGATTTAACAGAGATACAAAATTACGGTAATAGGCTTTTTATACCTCGATGCCTTTATTGTCTCTTGTTCAGAATTCTCCTCACTGTTGTAGACCAGGTCATTGTTTACATGTTTGTCATTTACTGGCGTGTGAGTATGTTGAGGACAGGGGTGGAGCTTACCATCCTTGCGTCCCATATGTCAATTATAATACCAATCATAACATATGAAGAACACTCAGTAAATGTGAATTGAACGAGTAAATGAATTAATGATTAGTAAATTAATAGATTATATTTCTGTGCACATAGTGTTTCAAATCCCCATTGAAGTCATTTAGTTCGTCTGTGGGGTGCTAAGAGAGGCAGGGAGTCAAACTTGGTAGCACATGTCTGTAATCCCAGCACTCAGGAGGCTGAGGCAGGATTGCCTTGAGTTGAAGGCCAGCCTGGTATACATAGTGAGTTCAAGGTCAGCCTGAACTACTTAGCAAGACCCTGTCCCAAAAAACCAAAAAAAAAAAAAAGAGAGAGAGAGAGAGAAGCAGTGATCCCTTTACAATACAAGAATAAATGATAGCACAATTCATTGACCATTGGAAAAACAGCATGATACAATGGAAAGAAATAGAGGCTTAGGCTCAGGAAGACCTGTGCACCTCTTCGTGTCTCTGTTATTCTGTCAGCTCCCTAAGTTACTGAAGGCTTAAAACTCTTAGTTCTGTCATCTGTAGAATAAGAATGCATACTTCTTAGGATCTTGGAAAGAATGAAGTGGTTTATATATAGTGCCAAGCACAGTGGCAAACACATAGTAATTGCTTAATAAATGGTAGCTACTTCTTATTTTAATCACTTGAAACAGTCTTTCATTGCTGCTTTTGCTCTATTCTCAGTATGGAATCATTTACTGAATCCTATGCCTCACGACTCCAAAAAGAATAAATAATAGACACACAGGTTTATGGAGAATCAGAGAGGATAAATGACTTCCCAGGGTCACACAGAAATGCCAGCGGTGAACCTGACTGATCTGACCATGTGACCTAGATCTGGGTGTGTGATCAAACCCAGGGCTCAATATGTGTTAGCAAGTGCTGTACCCCTTAGCTACATCTTGGCTGAGATTTGGTTTTTCAACACGGTATATTTACCATCCTACATGGTCCAAGACAGATCCAAAGAGGATCTTAGTAAGTTTTAAGAGGGATGTCAATCTCTCTCCCAGTCCCCTTTTTCATCTTTTCTCTTACTCTGCCTAAACAGGTCTGATTTTTGTCATTCCAATGTTCAAAACCTCTAATAATTTCTCATGACCTATTCAATTCAGCACAGATTGATCAATCTGTTTTTAGGTTACACACACACACACACACACACACGCACACACACAACCCTGTGTCCCGACCAGACTGGCCTGCTTACTGGTCAAGTACTTTCTGCTTTGCTGCCATTAGGCCTTTCTCCCTGCCCTTTACTTTTGGCTAGATGTCTTCTGTTCTTCATTTTCCAGACCTGCCGTCTTTTCTGGGGCCTTCTCTGATCACCTCATTGCTGCTCCCTCCTTTGACTTACCTAAATACTTGATTTTTTTGTTGTCTGTTTTGTTTTGTCTTACTGGGGATCAAACTCAGGGCCTTGTGCATGGTAGTTAAGCTACCACTGAGCTACATCCACTGAGCTACATCAATGGCCCTCTGATTTGTATTTTTTCTTATTAAATAATATGCTCTCTTATATTGCATTTTAGGGTTTGTATTTGTCTTATTCTTCCTGGACATCCATGCCCTTGGTTTTAAAAGTACAATGTCCAAAAAAAAAAAAAAAAAAAGTGCGGTGTCTTAAACATTTAACCAAGTTAAAAAAAAAAAAAAACATTTAACCAAGTGACTTGCAACCAATATCTTAATTGTTGAGTTGTATTAAATTTAAATACTTATTTTAGGTTCAAAGCAATATCTAAAGATAGTTATAGAGACGATTATAAAATACAATTTTTGCTGTCAGGATTATAAAATACAATTTTTGCTGTCAGTGAGGATAGCAGGCATAATTCCTAAGGGATGACTTCACTTCTGACCCTGACATTAAATTTGTAGCCAATGGTAGTAAGTATATGGAAACTCATATATTCATTTTTAGCGTTAATAATCATCCCCAAAGTACACTCTGATGCTTAGTATTTGGGATTTGTTATTTTATTTCCTTAGGTAGCTTTTTTTTTGTTGTTAGATTGGTCTTTGGAACTTTGTATTCCTTTTCAAAGGTATTAGCAACAAATGAAGTAAGATTCTGTGTTATTTGTAACAGAATGTGGTTGTTCCCTGGACTCGGAGCCTGGGAAAGCTTAACACTGTGGTCCTGCACAGCAAAACACCTTACTTTGTGATAGAAGCAATTGGCAATTGTACACAAAAAAATTTATTGTTGTCCCCGTCTTTTATGTTGAATTAATTCTCCGTAGCATGTGCCATGTTCTGACGTACCAAATATTTTGTCTTGTATTTGTCTTAAATCACTACACTAGAATTGGGGGTCCATGAAGACAGAGGTCTTTGTTTTTGCAGTGTCGCAGATCCAGCGTAGAGTCTCACACATTCTAGGCAAGCACTCTGTCATTGAGCTACATCACTAGCCTTAAATGCAGAGATTTTTGTTTTATTAATTGCTATAGCCTCAACTCAGAATAGTAACTAGCATGTAATAGTTGCTCATTTTGTTGAATGACTAAATAGAGAAATTTGACTTCTGTAATTTCTCCAATTTGTTGCCTAAAAAAGCTTTTGTTATTTTAAACGTAAGAAAGTAAAATCCTAAGGCAGTATAGTTTAAAAGAGAAGAGTGTGCACATTTTATTCTCTGGGTTTTAAATTTTTCTTTGACCAGTTTTGATGTACTGTATCTTTTGTTTTGTTGAATTCGAATAAAAGCCATTCCTACCACTACACCATACATCCAAGATGATTGTGTCTCAGTCTGACTAAACCCTAAAAAGACTGTTCATTGCAACAGTCTAATAGAAGCTTGCTAATATGGCCTTGGGCATTAGAGACTAAGACCAAAATCATAACAAAATTCATGTAGGAGTATTATCCCTTTAAAAACAACTTATTTTGTTTTTCTTAGATGCTGATATTGACCCTGAAAATTGGCCAAATCAAGCTTCTGATGTCAATTTGGGGTTGTTATCAGTTTTCTACATGTAGAAGTAATTGGGTTTGAAATGTGTTTTAAGCTTGAATTAAAAGAACTTAGTCACTGGTGACTCATGGTGAGAAGTTTTTCCTTTTCACCTCCCGAGTGAATCCCATTGCCTCCAACATGCTCTTTTGAAACATTAAAAACATGAAAATCCTTATTTTTGTGTACTAGGTTTTGGAAAAGCTTTTTGAGGCTTAAAGTAGTTACCTTAATTACTATGCTTTTTAGTAGTGGGCATTAATTTCAATTGACTTTGCAGATTTCCATTCAAATTTTTTTATTCTCTGCCTCTATGTGAGCTTTCTCATTGTATACAAAATCCTCAAAGGTCCACGAGATAGTATAGGAATGACCAGCAGGACTTTGTTTTGTTTATTATTATGTTCTAGTGCCTGCAACAGTGCTTTGCAGAGAAAGGCGTTTAATAAGTATTTGAGTGATGTCACTTTCTTAATAATAGTGCAGCTCAGAAAAATCATGAAAGTCTGGTGAAAAAAATTTTCCCCTGCCCTTTTGAATTACGTAATCATCACTTCATAATTACCCTAGTCTGGGAGGCTCCCAGCATTAGCCCAAAGTGGTTCTGTCCTAAGTGTTCCTAACACTGGTTGTGCCAGCCTTAACACTCCTCTCATGGATCACTTACAAAAGGGAAGATAGATTGGCACCACCCAGAGGCCCTTGCACGTGCGAGAACCAATGGGAGTTGTAACAGGAAATACTTCAGCTTGCAGTACTGATGGTAATGTGCGGCACCCAGATCACACTCCTCTAATCCGCAGTTCCTTGTTAAGATAATACAAGGTTTCCGGAAGACGTATGTATATGTATACATGTGCATATGCTTAAAAGAGAATTAGCTTTAGATTTGAAGATTAAGATATGAATGGTTATTTACCTTTTCTTCATTTTCAAGGAATTGGTGAGTTGTCTTTAATTTCTTTCTTTTCCTTCTAAGGCTGTGCCCTGTGAAATCTTACTCTAGCATGTGGGGACAGGGGCAGAGTGTGCCTACAAGGGAAGTGATTAAAATTTACGCTGATATTATTGCCAGTAATGATTCCTTGTTCTGATATTTACATGCTACCTTAATGATGAACGTTGATAGAACATCATAGATTTTTGTACAATACATGTTTAGCTTGAGCAAGTTTTCCTCTTTTGTAGGGACTGGGGAGAAAATCCTGGTAAATTCTGTAGAAAATTCTTTCCAAAATGTCTAAATGTAAAACTGTATAAAATGCTGTTGACGTTGACTGTCTGACCAGGAAGTACTCCATTTAAGCCTCACTTATAAACCTAAGTGTCTGTAATAACTTCCTTTCTGGGGATGAAGGTGCTTGATAAGCCTGGGGGTGTTCTTATAACTTCAGTTCAATTTTATCTTTCCTGTGAGTAAGAGGCAGCTTTTTAAAGAAAGCCACCTCTGGGGCAAGCTTATTGATTGCTGTGGCTAAATAAAGAGTTTTTAAAGTCTTTAGCATGTTGGATTGGAAATACAGGATGTGTATTTGAGACGATCTACTGTGAGTAAGCATACTCAGCATTTATTTTATTATAAATATGGTTTAATGCTTTATTGTAAATACAGTTTGTGTCTAAACATTGCTGAGGAGTAGGAGTAATTTAAACTTCATTGAATTTCATGTGAATATTTATGCTTTCGTTCAAAGTCCAGCTGAAAGTAGTCACCCTCAAAAATCACTGGATTCATATGCTCTTTTTTTTTGATTCATATGCTCTTATTTTAATTTGTAGTTTGATATTCTATGAATAAGTATTAGGGTCAATTTTTCGAAACTCGGGTTTGTTTATTTTCCTTTCTTCTGAATAAGTAAAGTAAATGCTCTGCTGCCAATAAAATATCACAATCTTCACAGGAGAGTCTCTTAAATAGCAACAACAAAAAACTTAAATGTATAATTTAAAAATCATCGTTATTAAATAATATAGCTTATGGTAATGGATATTCCCTTAAAACATTATTTCAAAGTTAAACTATCCAGAATTGCACATTATTCATCCTAGAGAGCTTTGAAAATATCACACATTTTTTTTTTCTTTCCCAGAGAGGGAAAAGAGGATAAAAAGCAGAGGAATTTCTTGAATATGATACCAAATTTAGAAACAGAAAAATCAGACTATCTGGTCACATTTACTGTGTTTTGTGACTTTTTTTTATCATTTCAGTATATGAGGTTAGTTATTAAAGTATGAAATTAAAATATCTTAGCTATGAGGTAATTAATAACTTACAGGACTACTCAAGTTCATAAAATGAAATTTTGATGAAATAGGCAAGTAGTTACTTTTTTATTTGACATCTCATAGTTTATATGTTAAAGTTAATGCAAAACATTTTATAAACTGGAAAAGCTACTTTAATAGTTTTGTTTTTTTTTTAACCAACTTCCTTAGGCCCCTAGAAGACAATTTAAATGAAATATGTAGGCTAACATGTAACACGGACATCCAAAACATGTTTAATTTATAAATTAAGTCTTACATATAGGATGCATTTTTTGTTTAAGAAACATTGCTGTGGCTGTTACTCATTGTGGGGGAAGATGTTATCCACTGCATAAAAAAGGAAATTTAAACTTTCAAATAATCTTGAAAACTGATTCTATATAGCATGTGCTGTTGTCCTTACGATTCATAAATACTAAAAATTTAAAAATACAAATTGTGTGGATTTCAGCTTTTGTAAATAAAGAGGATTTTTGTGATGATCTGAATGTTACACTGGCTGCCCACAAGTATCCCAGTCATAGTTTGAATGGGGGTGGAACAGAGGAAGTGGGTGGCGCTTCACAGTGACAGATTATTGCCGATTATATGGCTGCCTGCCAAAACACTACTAGTCAAAGGGAAAAGTGGAAGTTGTTAACTGCATCCTATTAATTTATGCATGTTTATTCAACCAGTTCTAACAGTTTGCCGGTTCTGCACTCAGCTGACAAGTTTTACACTCCAGGATGATCAGATATGTGCCAAACCTTCTATTTTCTAGTTTCCCTGATCTGTAGTCTGCAAAGATCACACTGACCCCTTTGTGGAAGGCCACACATTGGCAGGAAAAAAGAGGGGGAAGGGAGGCAGAATTTAAGCTATAACTTACAGTATTTTCAAGTTAAAAGTATTACAGAATTAAGATGTATGGATGTTGTCCCATCACATTTAGGCTGTTTTATATAAACTATTAAAAAAATGTTTTAAAGATCACCTCATATAAAGGAGTTTGTACTTTTAGATTGTTCTGGTTCAGCTTGCAATCGAGATTCTTACTGTTGCAACATAGAAGGAGCCTTTGTGGAGGAAATATGACATCTGTGCCCAGATGCATAAGGAGGGAATTACAGTGGAGGGTTATTTTTAGAAGTGTCTTATGAATATATTTTTTGTACTAAGAAGTGCCTTTGAAAGGTTAGTTTCACTGCTAGGAGTTACACAAGTCGCTCAGGTCACTAGATATTCTAAGAAAATACATTGTTAGCTGGGGATTTAGCTCAGTGGTTAGAATGCTTGCCCAGCAAGCACAAGGCCCTGAGCTCAATCCCTGGTGCACACACACACAAAAAAAAGAAAGAAAATATTTTTTCAAGCAATTTGATGTCACTAGTTAGCCTATTTAAGCCTTTAACTGGTCCATCTAAGTAGCAGCACTTTTTTTTTTTACTGTGACCAAATTAAAAAAGATGCTGAGACCCTGTCACTGCCTTCAAATGTAATGTAAGCCATTCTGAAAGAGGGGCCAGTAAAAGTCCAATTCATAGCACTGTCCCGCCGTCCTTCAGGAACAGAACACAGTGTTTGGAGTTCAAGGAGTTAAGGAATGTGTCATTTGTGACACTGACACAGTTCTTGGGACTGATGCTCCTCCTTCACTCTTTTACACAGTGAGTGACATATTCAGCTTCCTTGTATTTCTTACTTTTGGTTTTGGGCACTAATATGGGGGGTCATGAACTCTAATGAGAGAATGGCAGATGAACGCATCTGCCGTCTGTTAGTTTTGTGGCCTTGCACAAATCCCTTTAATTTCCCTGAAGCCTCAGTTTCTTGAACTGTGAAATGGGCATTAATTATAATTCTCACCTCATAGCATTGTTGTGAGAGTTTAATAAGATAATGTATGAAAATCACAAGGTTGGCCACACGTTGTAAAAGATGAGCTCAGAGGCTGATGATAACCATGCTGTTTTTTGCTATTTTGGGATATGCTAATTTTCATTAAGATCTCCATCAAAAAATTACCACAGAAAGAGATAGAACAGCACATGAAATCACATATAGGTAATAGAATGATATTATAATAACAGAAGTACTATGTAGAAAAAAATATGAGCACATGAATGAAATCTGTTGACTTTATTTATTGCACTCTTTTTTTTTTTTTTCTGGTAGTACTAGGAATTGAACCCAGAGCCTTCACATTGAACCACACCCACAGACTGTTTTTATCTCATTTTTTGGGGTTTTTTGTGGGTTTTTTTTTTTAATCTCAGTTTTGAGACAGGATCTCACTAAGTCACTAAATTCCCCAGGCTGGGCTCGAACTTGTGAACCTTGTTCCTCCATCTCCCAGAGTGCTGGGATTACAGGCGTGCACCACCCTGCCCAGGTTCCTCGTACTGTATTATGTGCTAAGCATTGTAAGGGGATGGGAAGAAATAGGGCATTGGAGTAGATTTAATAAGTATTAGTCAAAATGAGTATAGAGCCTAACAAATTTGGCTTTAGTATTTTTCCTTTATTAAAACTTCAGAGAATTTCCTCCTAATTTGATAGAACAATTCAGAAAAGCAGCATGGCAAAGTGTTGGTTTTTAAAATTTGTTTGCTCAATAGAATGTGTGTGTTTTCATCCGAGTAGACTGCTAGCAGGTAAAGTTAGGACTGTGACTTAAGATTTTAGATCGCCTGAAACACAAGGGTTTTGGGGATTTGTTTTTATTTTTGTGTTCTGGTGAAACCAGCCAGTAGACAACATATATTTGAGTATAAAGAAGAATGTTTCTCTGCTTCCACTTCCATCTCTAGGGATTCCTGTCCTGTATTGGATCAGTTAGCTTTGTTCCTGTGCTGAAAGCATTATAGCCAATTCTTACAGAAGCAGATTTTCATGAGATGTGTTACCAAAGCACCTGTGAAATTTGGGGGCGCACCTGCAATAAACTGACTAATACAAATAATGAAATTATTTATACTTGAAAAATATTTAGCCTTTGTGAACATATTTTTAGTGCTTAAAATGTCTAGGTCTTAATCCATAGCGCAAACCCTTTGCCTAGTGGCTGGCTCCTAGACCACTCTGTCTCTTCCTTGCTTCCCTGATTGTACATTCTCAACATTGCTTTCAAAATACATTGTACATCTGTATGCCTGTGGTCTCCATCCTGGATTACCACAGGTGTCTCCCTTCGTTCCAGTCTCTTGTTTCTCATGCACCCTATTGCAGACAGCTTCAGTAGTTCCATTTTCTACTGCATTACAACTCACTTCTTCTGCCCGGCTTTCAACACCCTCTGTCCTCCGCTATTCATCCAGTTTCATTTCCTGTGTTCTTGGGCCCATCCTTTCAGTTCTTTTGAAGTCAGTGTGTCAAACATACCATGCTCAATCAAGTCTGTGCCTTTGGAATTATTATTTATTTACCTCACCCAAAAAGCCCTCCTCCAGAGCTTCTCTCTGACTCAGATTTTGCCTCTCCTTCAAAGCACCTGGTCAAGTTTACTCTGTGTGTGAACCTTTTCCTTTTTCTGCAAACTCCCAGATGACTTTTTTCCCCACCCTAATCCTGGTAATGGAATCCAGAGCCAAGTGCATGCTAGGAAGGGCTCTACCACTAAGCTACATCCCAGCCTAGTTTTTTGGGTATTTTTGTTTTGTTTTGTTTTTTGGGGAGGGCTAGGGATCGGACTCAGGGCCTCGCTAGGCAAGCATTCTACCACTTGAACTAAATCCTGAACACTTTGTTTTGTTTTGTTTTTTAAATCAAAATCTCACCTAGTTGCCAGGCTGGCCTCAAACTCTGGGTCCTCCTGCTTCAGCATCCCAAGTGACTGGGATTATAGGTATGTACTACCACATGATTTTTAATTAGCAAGCCAATGAACAAAAATATGTGTAATGTTTTATATCATTCGCTAGTCTGTCTTCACCAAACATTTTGAATACAAGGGCCCTCTCTTACAGTTCAATCCTTCAGAGTTCCACAATGCTGAGGCACCTGACTTCGATTTGAAGGGAAAGAAAAGAAGTGGACCTATTGCATCGTGTTTACCTGAAGTCAAGTCAATAACCCAAGTAATATTGAAGGGGAGTTTTAGAATATCTATATAGTTTTAGAACATCTGTCTAGTGTTTCGGATCTTTATTGATGCTTAGGTATAGATGCAGCCACTTATGCCATACTCTTTGTTCATTTATTCAGTAAATACTCAGCATCTACTTGTATCAGGTTTTGTGTTCTAAATACAACTATGTCTTTTTCTTAACTAATAAGCAGAAAATTATTTGACTAAAGCAGTGCTATAATGATCTATACAGTGTTAAAAAGAACATGTAGAAGTTCACCGAATCTTTTCCTATTGTGATTTTTTAACCTAATAATACACAATATTCCTTACTGTTTATTCTTGGGTATGTCTCAGCTACATCTGATAAACTAAGACTAGACATTTAAGCTTGTTACTACACAGGATGGACAATAATAATAATTGCTTATTATGGAGTACTTGCTAGGTAATGCCATGTATTGCAATATATACTTTATGAAAACTTCAACCTATATGGCTTCTTTTATATGCCCTTTACATGGATCTTCTCTAATGTTCAGAGAGGTTAGTGTTTGCCCAAGGTCAGTAGCACAGCCTAGACCTAAACTCAGCTCTATACCTGTAGGCATGACTATCATGCTATGCTACCTTTGATAGTGAAGATTAGAATTAAGTAACTCCATGAAGTACTGCACTCTTAGTGCTACTTGCGGGATAAGTCCAAGATGCTGTTCATCTATGACAAGAAAAGCTGGTTAGATAGCATGTCAATGACAGAAAGTTATGGACTACTCCTTGAAATTATGGATTATTCAGTGCAGTTTGAGATTTTTAAAGAATCACTTTAAGTATACAAAATACAAATATGGTTTTCTCGTTTTTAAATAATCTTTCCACGTTATTCCATAGCCCCATAGTGACTTTGTGAGGCATGGTTGTTCTCTTTATAGATAAGGCTCTTTATCTGATTTTGAAATTCACATAAACATAAAATTTGCCACTTCAAAGTATGTAATTTGGGTTTTGTAGTGTCTCCACAATATTGTTGCAATCATTACCGTAACATCTCAATTCTGTAACATTTCCATTGCTCCCAAAAGAAACCCTGTACCTCTTTCCAGGTATTCCAATTACTCTAGCCCCTTGGGACTGCCGATTTACTATCTTTGTAGATTTGCCTATTCTGGACATTTTATATCAATGGGATGAGACAATATGTGGCTTCTGGTGTCTGACTCCTCCAGTTAACACAGTGTTTTCAAGATTCCTCCATGTTGTAGTATGTGTTGGTACCTCATTCCTTTTTGTGGCTAAATAGTATTCTTTGTATGAGTATCCTACTTTCTGTTTATTCCCCCATTGATGGACATTTGAGTTGTTTGTCCTTTTGGTGCTTATGATTAACGTTGCTGTGAATATCCATGTACAAGTGTTTGTACGGACATGTTTTCAGTGCTCGTGGGTACCTGTTTAGAAGTGAAATTGCTCACAATTATTTTCATAAAGTAATTCAGATGAAAATGCTTTTAAATGATTTTTTAACCATTTATTCATCATCACTTCCCACCTACATAGATACGTATGTAAGATAGTGTTTAGTATATGTGCTGCTGAAGCAAGCACTGTAAGATAGTGTTTATTTAGCTAATACGTTTCCCAGATCTTTTCTTCAGAAATAAGACAGAGGCAAATTTAAGCTCAGATTCCAGACAAGTAATCTTTAATTCCAAATGAATAATGTGAATTTAGCCTTGCCTACTACCTTAAAGGATGGAGACCCTACTGCTAGTCATATTCAATTAATGAAATCAAGATGTAATCCCAGCACTCAGGGGGCTGCTGAGGCAGGAGGATTATAAGATCAAGGCCAACCTGGACTACATAGTGAGACCCTGTCTCAAAAAAACCAAAAAATAAAAAATAAATAAATAAAAGCAGGGCATAAGGGCATCAATTCCGTAAGAAATTCCCCAGTACTTTCTATACATGAAGAAGGAAGAGATTGTTCCTGCGCCATGGGGGTGATGAACTTTGCGAGATGGAATTTGAAGTGAGTCTTGAATATGGACTAGCTTTTCAGTCTGTGTGGTGGGACATAATCAATGTATTTTTAGCCTAGTTCAGACATCGTGAACAAAGTGTTGGATACTTAGGGACAGTGGCAAATCAAAGGCCTTTGAATCACATACCAAGACGTTTGCACTTTGAACAGTAGATAGTGGGGAGCCATTTAAGGTATTTGAATAGAAGAGACCTATGCAATCAGAGCCTTTGAAAGACTACTCCGTCCTTAGTTGGTAGCATGACTTAAAGGAAAAAAGACATTGGGAATGAGAACTTGGACTGGTAGTGAGGTTCCGGAACTAGGACAGCTTTAATGGAAAAGAAGAAAAGCAGCTTGTGAGAGATTTCTCGAGGGCATTAACAGCTCAGGAGAGGGAGTGAAAGCACTGGAGTATATCAGATAAATAAGAGGAAGTGTAGAGAGAAGAGGCCCAGCACAGATGCTTGTGTGAAGAAGTGAGAGAGAGGACAAGCCAGCAGAGGTGGTTGGGAAGGAACCCGCAGAGGACAGCGCCACACCCACCAAGAAGCAAGGGCCTTGGGAGGAGATGCTGCCCAGCGGTTATGGAAGGTCTGGCCTGAGAAGACTCCTGCTGCGCCTGGAGATGAGCAGGTCAGAGCTAGCGAACCTCTTAGCCTGAGAGTTTTGAGCTGTCTGGAAGCCCCTCCCTTTTTCCCACAGGAAATGGTTCCTTGAGCGTACTGCAGAGCAAAAAGAGGGTCTGGGAAAGACAAAGCAACGGAAGACTTGAGGGGAAAAAATGGAGGAATTGTGGAAATGAAAAGGTCATCAGATGAAGAATTAAGTTGGTATTTGTTGTCGCTGGGCCAAGACGGTTTACCTGAAAAGACTGAGCAATGAAAACAATTTTTCGAGTATAGAGAAATTTTGAGGTGGAATAAGAGAGTAGTTGAGGAAGCTTATAAAAATAGCTTCAATTTAGAGTTCATAATAGTAGTAGTAGTACCACAGATAGCCAAGTTAGAATTAAAAAATACCTTGAGTTTCCTCAAGCATATGTAGAAAGATTAAACTCTCCCATTCTACCCTGAATAAATGGTTCATTCTTTTAGCTGTGTGTTGAACATATCCTTACTTATGCTTTTAAAAGCATTTGCCTCCTAAAAGCATAGCTACATGATGTAATTACATAGAGTACTAGTTAGTGCTGTTGAGTCCACATTTCTTGTAATTATTCAAGCTGTGTATTTTGAGTGCTAATAATAGTGGAAAATAAAGTACAGTATTTTGTTTAAAAATTAGTTCATAATCTACAGCTTAAGAATTTTTTTTTTTTTTTTTTTTTGGTGCTGGGGATCGAACTCAGGACCTTGTGTTCTTGTGTTTGCAAGGCAAGCACTCTAACCGCTGAGCCAGCCCTACAGCTAACCACCTAGTCCTACAGCTTAAAAATTTTATGCAAATGTTTTATTCTTCCTAAAAGATGCACCAAAATAATATTTGTATTTTCTACAGATTATTCATCTGTTAGTAATCTGTTCTGTAGTATAGCAGGCACTGTGATAACATTTTTACCTGCACAATTAGTAGTTAAAAGTAGTGATGAACACATGTCACTTCGAAATTTAAATTTCCTGTTTTCAGGTATTATAAAAACCAGTTCCTGACTGGGGATTTAGCTCAGTGGTTAGAGTGCCTGCCTAGCAAGTGCAAGGCCCTGAGTTCGATCTCTGGCACCAAAAACAAAAAAACAAAAAAAAAACCTGTTCCTTAGTTCTGAAATTGAGGGTTCCCAATAAAAAGACTTGGTAAATGAGTAGTTGTAGAAGTTAAGATTTCCCTCATTTCCTTTAACTTTTTCCTCTTTCCAACAAAATGGTGGGAAATCCCTGACCCAAGACAGCTCTTCTTACATGCTTTTAATAAACATACAACCAATACATTCTTTTTGCCTTAATCAATAGAAAATACATGAGTAATTAGTAGATAAAAATACATATTCTATACACAGATGTATTTTGACATCTAACTTTTCAGACATTTTAGATAAAGTATTTTTAAAATAGTGATTAGGATAGTTATATCACATATATTGTTTAACAAGCCACTTTTTCTTCTTACTTGGACAGCATATCACCTTATCAACAGATACTCATCTATCTGAAAATATACTTTTCCACCTGACTTCCAAGCTTACATTATATGGACATTTGAGATGGATTTTTTTTCCCTTAGTATTTCTTCTCACAGATGTTCTGAATCGCTTCTTAGTCATCCTCTCTATCTCCAGTACAACTCTAGTTTTCTTTCCAGTCACAAGAAGACTCTACAGCAGATAGACCACAAGAACTTGGTTTCCAGGAACAGTCTTTTTTTTAATAGGGTATGTGAATGCCATTGTTACACTGTGCATTCTGACTAAGGCACTCATTGCCTGACCTCATGGCTCCTTTTTCTCCACTCACCGGAAACGCAAGCACCAGGGTCTGACGATTCTGTCAAGCAGCAAGGGCTAGAAAGAATGCATACTTCTGAAACATACCGTTCTTTTCTTGGCCTTCATCTGCTCCCAACCAGCTCCCACATTGTCCCTCACATTATCACCAGCCTTCCTTCCTTCTTTTTGTTATTAGTGCATATTAATTATACAGAATGCCAGGCTCCATTGTGACATTTTTATACACATATATAACTTATTTTGTTCATACCCACCCTCCCATTTTTTTCTTTTCCCTCCCCTCCATCTCTTTCTGATCCTCCTCTAATAGTCTTCATTCTATTTTCTTATCTCCCCCCCAGATTCCATGTATAAATCATGTGATATTTGTTTTTCAGAGTCTGGCTTATTCCTCTTAAATGACATTCTCCAGTTCCATCAATTTCCCTTCAAATGACATGATTTTGTTCTTCCCATTATGTGTATAGACCACAGTTTCTTTATCCATTCGTTTGTTCCTGGACCCCTAGACTGGTTCCGTAGCTTGGCCATTGTGAGTGGTGCCATGACCAGCGTGGGTGTACAGGTATCTCTACAGTGTGCTGACCTTACTTCCTTCAGGTACTGTATATACCCAGGAGTGGTCTAGCTGGGTCATATGGAAGTTCTATTTTTACTTTTTTGAGGAACATCCGTACTGTTTTCCATAGAAGCTGTACTCATTTGCATTCCTACCAGTGGTGTAGAAGGGTTCCTTTCCCCCACATCCTTGCCAGCATTTATTATTCTTTGTATTCTTGATGATAACCATTCTGACTAGAATGAGATGGAATCTCACTGTACTTTTGATTTACATTTCCTTATGGCTAAAGATGTTGAACATTTTTTTCATATAATCATTGGCCATTTATACTTCTTTTGAGAAGCAGCTGTTTGGTTCATTTGCCCATCTGTTGATTAGATTATTTGTTCTTTTGGTGTTAAATTTTTCGGGTTCTTTATGTATTCTGGATATTAATCCTCTGCCAGAAGCATAGCTGACAAAGATTTCTCCCATTCTGTAGGCTTTCTTTGCTGTATTGATTCTTTCCTTTGCTGGGCAAAAGCTTATTAATTTGATACAATCCTATTTGTCCATTCTTACTATTATTTCCTGAGCTATTGAGTCCTATTCAGGAAGTCTTTCCCTGGGCCTATCTCTTGAAGTGTTTCCCCTGTGTATTCTTCTAGCTGTTTCAAAGTTTCGGGTCATATGTTTTGGTCCCTTTCTTCTTATGGTCCTGTTCATGCTGAATATTTTGTTATTGTTCCAGTTCTGCATTCAGAACTAGAGAAATGTTGGGTTTGTACAAAGTAACTGATTACTACAGTCAAATAATGAATATTTCTTGTCCTTTTTCCCCTCTTTTGGCAGTACTGGAATTTGAACCCAGGGCACTATGCCTACTAGGTAAGCACTCTACCACTGAGCTACACCTCTACCTCTTTTTAAATTTTATTTTGAGTCAGAGCCTCACTAAGTTGCCCAGACTGGCCTCTGTCTTGCCATCCTCCTGCCTTAGCCTCCCACTTGGGATTACAAGTGTGTACTACCACACCCAACTTTTACCCATTACTCTAAGGGCTATATTTCAGCCCTCTTATTTATTGTTTTAGTTTTTAAGCTTCTGTCCTGCTTTGACCCTAAACTATGGATATTTTCATGCTCATATTTAGTAGAAGCTGCTTCAAAAAGTAGATATGGCTCAGTAAGGTTGGTTATTTAAACACTTAATGACTAGGTAATTGAATATACTAAGCTTGCAAAATTCGCTGGTGATCCTTAACTGGCTAACACCTTGGAAAAACAGCTTAACATTCTAATTACCCTTCACAAGGTGAAAAGGTGAATGAGTATTAGGAAGAGTAAGATGACTAAAGACTTACACTGAGTGATTTAATAAAGGACTAAAAAAAATGAAGTATAAATGTAACAGGTGGGCTCCAGACTGAAAAAACATGACAAGCAAGAGAAACAAATAGTCTTAAGTATGGGAAAGTAAAGTACTATTATTTTAAAAGCCATAATACAATTAACAGTATTAATACTGTACATATTACCAATCATGGTTTATTTTGCTGTTAAGAGAAAACCCCTTTTATTGGAAAATTCTTTACATTAGTTTCAAATATAAATTGTGACAGAGGACTGTGCAAGTGGTAAAAACAAGACTCAAAGATCAAAAAGTTCTAATTGCCATGTATCTTTCATGTTATTGAGCATACTGTAAAGTGATAACACCGGCATTTCTTAGCTGGCATTCCATCACTGTCAGCACATGAATAGGTATGTTGATGCAAACGCTGCTTCTCCCTTCGAGGGGAGAAACATGGATGGATGTGTTAGAATGTGGTTTTCCAATTTACAACTGTGCTTTTATATGATAACTGAGTAATCAGCTCTGTAATTGCCTGCCTGGAATCTAGTGGATTATATTCACTCTGATACCTGCTTCCTCCTTATTTTATTGTTTTTCCTCCTTATTTTAAAAGAATCAAGAGTTTTAATTTTTGTGTTTTGGAAAATCAGAAAACAATTTGGAAAGTGGGCAAGATAAAGGACAACTAGTACATAATGGGCTCCGGGAAGAAATGAGTGAAGTCACTCTAAGCAATAAAAATGAACAGATTGAGCCAGATGTGGTGGTGCACAACTATAAACTCTGTGAGGCTGAGGCAGGAGGATCACCACAAGTTTGAGGCCAGCCTGAACTACATATTGAAACTCTGTCTCAAAGAAAAGGAAAAAAAAACAACACCAAATCCCAGATTGAAGTCAAACCATCCTTGATGTTCTAAATTTGTAAAGTCTGCACAAGCTTATGGGGTTTACGAGGTTTTTTTGTTTGTTTGTTGTTTGTTTTTATCTTGTAGCATTTAGAACAAATTCTAGTGACTTGTTATAAGACCGAGTTTTAAAAAATTTTTTTATCTTAAAAAATCCCATCTTTGAATTACTGTCTTTTAAGTACTTCCTTTAAAGTAATTATTTTAATGGCTTATTTTGGTACTTTATTCTATAACGTGCAAATATACCTAATATAGGTTCCCACATGTATCAAACATTCAATAAATATTTTTAAATTGCTTTACTAAGCATTCTAATTTCTGAGTTTAATGTAAATTATCGCATATATGTAGTACACTGAAGCTCTTGATTTCCCATAAAAATTTTTGCTTTTGCTTGCTGAATTTACTGCACTGTGAAGTGCTACCTGGACTGTACCAGTAGAGGTGGAAGGAAGCACTGTATAATTTTTTTAAAACCTAAGAAATACTATCTGAACCTGATATGCACATTTCAGAAGATTGATTAATTTCTAGCCCGGGTTTAAAACGTCTTACAACAGACTAGCATCAAATATTTTATGCAGCATGTTTTACTTGTTGATAGTACACAGGTCTGTAACCTTTTGTTAGAGTATTATCTGAGTAAAGAGTCCGGCTTTTACACTGTTGATTTTTGCATGTTTCTGTGAATGTTTAATTTCTAAGCTTTATTATTTCAAATCTTGAACTAAATGTCCTCCTTTATTACTTGTATAACAAGATATTTCCAACATGTCAGAGGAAATATCAACTTTATCAACCTTTGTAAAAGGATCGGATTCAGAGTCATTTTGTTCCTTATCATATTTATATAGTAGTATCTGTTAACAAAAAGAACATGGTCTGTAGCCATCAGCTGATTGCTCCCTCCTGGTGTCTTTCTCATTGGGCATGCCAGGATTCCCCTGATGTCAAAGCTGCCTTCTCTCTACGATAAGGAAGCCACACGATCCCTTCCAACTCTGAACTCCTGTGATTTCAAGCTAATTTCAATTGAAGAAGGAATTATTTGGCCAAAATAAAACAGTGAAAATATTAAGCAAACAAATGAGAGATTATGGAAGGGATTTGTTAGCATGTTCTAATAGACTTCCTTGATAAAAATCATATTAAAACGTGTGTGTGTAAAAGGAAATGCTTTGAAAAAGACAAAAATGAAATCAACCCTTGGCCTTCTTTCTTCCATCTGAGCTGTCTTAGTTTGACCATTGCACATTTATAGCACACTTGATCAACAGTGCCTTAATAGGATGACTTCATTTAGTTATTCACTCCTTTTATATTAGGTTCATTAAAACTTCTAAGTTAAACTTTTAGATGTATTGAATTATTACAGTTAAATAAAATTTGAACAGGTCAACTAATATTTGGGCCTAATTTTGACTCATAGAAATAAATATTTGTGATGCAATCTGGGAAATATGATATTTTGACCTTATATGTGATGATGTTAAAGAATTATTGGTAAATGTTTAGCTGTACTTAAGGCATAGTTATTCTTTTTAGAACAGTCCCTAGTTTGTGTGTGTGTGT